>OMNR01044567.1:0-11012 GCA_900303205.1 Mora moro
TCCTAGTGTCCGTGGAGCTCTAGAGGTGGTCTCCCTGGCCTGGGCCTCCTGCTGGTCTGCACAGGCTACAATCTGAGACATCCACCCAGCCAGCCATCCCCACTAATGCACCCCGCCACTCAGTGCCAGTGTGAGATTCCCCCAGTGAAGAATAACCACTCTGTTTTCTCAGTCTCTGTCCCTCTTTCTCTGTCTCTCTCTCTGTCTCACACACACACACACACGCACACAGCCGACAGGCAGCACAGATAGGTCTGGGGGGGATATTAGCTGAGTGGCGTGACAATACTCAGCATGGAGTGTGATGGGAGATTGAGCCTTACAATGGTGTGACCAATCCACACTCTCATGAATCCTCTCTGGGCCCTTTGACATGAGTCTCAGGCAGATTACCTCAGCTCCCCCCTCCCTTTTCATGCACCCAATACACGCTTGTGTGAAATACCCCCCCTTAAATCACTTTAGTGGGCCATACTAAGTGTTGTTCTCCCGTCTCTTTATCTCTTTGTCTTGTAAGCAGGGTAGAAACTGACGTGTTGTCGATGGTGTGTTTGTTATGGATCAAGGGTGGTGGTCACTTGTGGAATAAAGTGAGGAATGAGGTTTGTATCAGTATCGGAAAGGGAAAGAGGGAGGGAGAAGAAGAGAGGGATTGAAAGAGAGCGAGGGAGAAAGACAGGCTGCTGTAGCAGGGGGTTTGAGAATGCCTGTTGGTTTACCACTCGCCCCAGCGCAGACAGACATAGCCCACCGCCACAACATCCGGCCCCTCAGTCGGAACAGTATGAGCTTCTTCCATCTACAGTGTGTTTTGGCAGGAACAACAGGGAATGTTATGTCTGCAACGCCAGCTCACCACAGAGACGCCGACGAGCGTTGATGGCCGTGCCACAGCCGACCCCGCAGCAGGGGCCCAGCATGTCCTTTACCACAGCCATTATTGAGGCTATCTGTGACACCTTCCCTATTGCCCCGCACATGATTAACTGGAAACTGCAAAGCAGAAACTGCAATGGCACAGGCTACTGAGACAGTAGCATACGTGGTGTCAAGCGGTGGCTAGTGTTTTGGTGTAGTAGCACAGTTTCGAGTCAAAAAGAAAACTGTGCGGCAGTTCTTACATTGTAGCACAGCGACACCTAGTGGACATTTACAGCACGCGTTTCAAACCAAACGATTAACTTTTAGAAACAGTAGCTTACAAATTAGTTTGCCGGACCCGCAGTGCCTCACAGAAAAACCCTGATCTCTAGAAAAACACTGAGCGCTTTTCATCGACAACATGATTGCCAAAGTTTGGTTAGACTTTCGGCAGCGTGTTCAAGCCAAGCTGAATGTGCTGAAGTTGTATTGGCAGGTAGGAGACCTGTGACACGTGTTCGCTCTGTTGATATGCGGCACACTTCAGTTGTCTTTGTGCCCAGTTTATTTACCTATGTGATGATTTTCGACACCCACTGACGGTGCTGTGAAAACAACGTTGATCCCCAACGTGCAGTAGTGTTCGCAAAACGTTACCTATGCGTGATTTTGTGTGCTTATTTTTTTTTGCTCTGCAAAATTGTCCCCGTTAGTGTTGTACGATTGTAAACCGCTCTGTCGTGCATGTGTAAGTGTGGTAAGTGCCGATCAGTCGCCGGAAAAAACATTGTGTTGAGCAAGAGCGAGAGAGTCAGAGAGAGACAGAGAGAGCGGCTCGTAGGCAGCTTTGTATGCAAATGGTGTCAGTCTCGGCCAGGCGTAGTTTCAGCATGATGTGGACAGTGCGTTCGGGTTGGTAATCCGTCAGGTGTGTCGTGTACGGTAAGGGTGACTTTTCTAGGTCCACGTCTATGTAGTGTATCAGAGTCTGAATGTATAGGCTGATGTTGGGTGTGGTTTATTATTATACGTGGTCAGACCGAGTACTGTTTTTATGAAACCCATCGAAACTGCGGCACAATCTCAGAGAGAGAGAGAGAGAGAGAGAGAGAGAGAGAGAGAGGTTCGCACCTGGGCTGCGGTGGCCGCCGCTCGGAAGTCCACGTCTGGTGGTTGGGAAGTTATTTGTCTAACATCAATTTATCCTAGATTACATTTACAAACCATATATTTGTGTGATGATGGTTCATATCATCATCAGATTGATAGAGCAGTGGTAATTATTTAGTATTGTAATGGAATTCTGATGCATTTCATATTTAAATTTTTAATTTTGACTTTTGGCTTTAATCAGCTAACAATTCTCTCTTTTGGGGAATGAGGAACTCCAGTGTTTTGAGGAAGTTTGCCAATAATGAGACTGGAAATTCCTGCTGCTAGTGAATGCATTAATTTTCCGCCCATTGGGCTTCTAGGGAACTAAATAAAATAAAAAAATAAAAATAAACTGTGCAGTTTATAGATACCTAAATAGCGACCCGCCTACCTAACCTATCTGTCTAAATATCTCTAGTTTTGAGTTAATGGTTTGAATTATGAGTCATCAGCCTGTGTCAAAGTGATGGTCTGGTCGTAATCGTCACCTTTTGTTGCCCCCTATTAAAAGATAATGATTCTGCTTCAATGGCAGAAGATCACTCTGTTTCCAGCGTATTCTTTGCTGCCACTGTTGCAATATCATGTCTTCATATACATTGGTTTTCATCTCCACCTTCTGTTTCAATAGGCTGCGTTCCCCATATCCCTGGCCTCGTCCTCCATGGCGGCGGATGATTACAACCCGGTGAGTAGTGCTGTTCTGTTCCGCTAATGTAAAACCTTCCTTTATTTCATCACTCTGTGAAGAGAACCTCGTTCATGCAGTTCATGTAGCATCATGCAGCCCATTTTCCAGTGCACTTATTCACTCTCTCTCTCTCTCTGCCGCTGACCGAGTACGCGTTGAGGTGGGGGCGGGATAGGAAGCAAACAGATGGAAGGGTAGATAGACTAAAGCGCAAGAGGGGGGGGGAGAGAGAGAGCGACAGAGAGAGACAGACAGAGAGAGAGAGAGAGAGAGAGAGAGAGAGAAAGAGAGAGAGAGAGCATGTGACGACCCGGGGTGAGAAACAGGATGTTCCAGACAGATTAATCTGAGCTGCAACGCACCAGATTGCAAGTGTTCTTCTTCTGCTTCTTGTTTTCTTCTTTCGTCTTCTTGGTTGGTTCCCTCCAAACCACCTGACCTCCCCTTTCTGTCCTCCCAAGGTCTCCCTGAGAACCAAGTCCAAGAAGAAGAGTTCACGTGGAGGTAAGCTTGTCACCCCAGTGTGTGGATCTCTCTGTGTCTCTTTCTCGCTTTCTCTCTCACTACGAACTGTAATTTGGCCTCACTGTGTGGGTGTTGTGTCAAGTGACAGGGCAATTGAGGCATGTTGCAGACTTGTCGCAGAAGGTGCATTTAAACCATACAGAGTTTTCCCTGAGGGATATCGGGTCTATTTACATTAGCTCTGCACAATGAATGCACAGGAAGTATTGTTTTGCCCTGTGATTCATATCTGGAAATAGGTAGGCTGAAATGCGACTTCCATTCATTTCGTATTTGTTTTTTGTGTGGGTTTAGGCAATCTCGCATCACTTATTGCCCTTTCGTGTTACATTTCCTTATTTCATTATTATACAAACCAAAAAAACGGAAGTAACGCGAATCTCGCTATTCGCTAAAGAGTTGCATGTCTAATTCTTGCTCGACATTCGCAAATGTGAGACATTTTGCTAGCTGCCGTTTGTATTGTCGCAAGCACTTCTTCAAAATAGATGACGTGTAACCTGCCCTGCGGTGTGGGTTTTACGCGACCACCGTATTCACATTGGCTGTTTTGTTTGTGTGTTAAGGCAATGTGACGATGAGCAGGAGAAGGATCTCTGTTAAAGAACTGGGCCAGCCCGACCACCAGGGCTGGCTCTACAGGAAGAAAGATGCCTTTCTGGGTATTAAATGGAAGAAGTACTGGTTTGTGCTCAAGAAAACTTCTCTCTACTGGTACAGCAATCAGTTGGTGAGTACTCCCAAGAACTGTATGAACTCAAGCCAATGCATTTTAGATTCTGTCCGAGTTACCACATGTTCAGTGAATGCAATTTCCTAAATTGTTTAAATATCATACATCAAATATCTATGTATCAAATAATTAATTTGATTTATAGACATTTTTTTGATATTTATTGTATATGTCTGTTCCCCCAACAAAACATTATATTCTTTACATGCTATGTCCTCAAAGTTTAAGTATAGAAATTAATATGCCATTGCTAATTTTCCTCCGGTCTCAGTATCTTTCCATGTAACAAATAAAAATGTCGCAAATTGTGTATGAAAGCTGAAAATAGATATATTCTCATTATACAATTAAAGCGACCTTATTTAAGCCATCTCATGGCTTAAACTATCCTTTGTCGCACATTGTGCATTCGGGGGCTCGTTTTTTTCGTCATGTGAGGCGTAATGCGGGTAGCAGTCAAGTCACTTATGAGTCACACACAGCGGTGCCACATCTGGTTCCTCCGCTTGCCTGTCACCGCACACAGTTACCGCACGCTCTGTCACTGCGTTTCCTGACTCTGGAGGTGTCTCTAATGACCTGTCAGCGTCTGATGCGAGCCTGCGTCAGTGACCTCCCACCTCGGCACGACGAATTAAGGCCGATAGAGCCGGCCGTTCGGCTCACACGCCACGGCAGGTTGTTGTTGGCGGATTGAGAAAGATTACCTTTCGATCTTTTGTGTGTTTTTCAGGCCGAAAGAGCCGAGGGGTTTATTAATCTCACCGACTTCATCATCGACCGGGCAATAGAGTGCAAGAAGAAACAGTAAGTTCACACACGCACAGGTGCTGCAAACCAAAACTCTGCGGCCACAGAGTGCAAACAGCAAACCTTCGCACACACACACTATGACAGGAAGCGCTTGGGCCCGTGGACGGAAAAACATTTGTAGACCAGAGCAATCGAGGGCACTGCTCACAGTGAATTGAACGTCAACATTGTGTAACATTTGCCCTGCTCTTCCACTGCAAAGTAGTCACCAACATGATGCGGTTGAGATATGCGATGACCTTTGTTGAAATTTGTGTTCACGGAAGTTGTGACACATGTAACCCGTTTACAGTGTACTATGTACAGTGTTTTTACAATTTCCGACCCTTACCCTCCGCAGTGCCATCAAAGCCTGCCATCCGCACGTCATGATGTTCTTCTTTGCTGCCGAGAGCCACGAGGACATGAACGTGTAAGTCGCACGGCTGCGTAGTTGTACGCGCAAATGCGTGTGTTCTTGCTAAACAAACGTCAGCTGGTTAGCGTGTTGTCACGCTAGGAATTGATTTAATAATCCTCGTTGTGTGATGTCAAGAGTTGTTGTCGAATGAATTTGCGTGCGTTGTGTTTTGTCCGTAGCTGGTTGAATAAGCTTGGGTTGGCTTCGATCCGGTACGAGTCGACAGAGAAGACCGCAGCCACAGGTCAGAACTCACTGATCGCTTGGTGAACTTTTTCAACTCTTAAACGGTTTGGTCTGTTGCGGGAGTTGTTGTGGATTGTTGTGACACTGGGGGGTGTGTGTGTGTGTGTGTGTGTGTACAGAGTGCTACAGTGAAGCCAGTGACCCCGAGGACACGGAGACCACCGAGGCTCCCCCGCCGCCCTACTCTGAACAGACGCTGCGGGACTCTGTGGACGCAGCCGGTTCGCCTGCTAGCGGACAGGTCAGTGTTGCTTCGTCCAGACAGTAGTCACTGGACACCCACATCGGTTGTGGTGAACTCTTTGGTTAAAGTCACCCAATGCCAATTTTCATTTAAAGATGAGACTATCGATCCCAGAGGGGAAGGTTGATGTTATCAACTATGTTTTTACCACATCACACCACCGGCCGCATGGTGAACCGTGTTTTTTTTTTTCTACCAGGACACCCTGCCTCCGCCCTACTCCTCCCCGCTCCCCGGCGACACCAACGGTTCGCTGTCCTCGCCCGTCAGCACGATGACCTCACAGAGCTCCGCCTCCTCGTTAGTCAAAAACCGGCAGTCCTGGTTGGACCTGGTCTCCCAGGCTTCCCCCGTCGCCACGGAGACGACGGCGATGGCGGCGACGGCGGCGACAACGACGACGATGGTGTGCTCGGTGCAGGTGCACATGCATCGGTCGCCACAAGAGGAGCTGGAGGAGGAGGAGGTGGAGGAGGAGCAGGAGGAGGGGGGGGTGGAGGCAGACGAGGCTCCGGCTAGTTCGCAGGAAGCGTCGACCGGAAGCTTGTCATGGAGCAGTTCCCATGGTGACATTCGCGCTGCTGCTGCTGCTGAGGGGCAGACACAGGTGGATTCACCAGCCACCGGGGACGAGGGTAAACCTTGTTTTTGTTGTTTACAGATGAGATGAGTCTTGGGAAATCATTAATGTAGTTCAAATCTCTCTGAGTTGTGAGTAGGAATACAGCCGTTGACGCTTGTAGCATTACCTTGAAGTAAAGGGAACTTGGGGAGCACATTTCTCACTTTAGTCACTTCTGTGAATACATGCAAGCTGAGAACACTTCCTGTTTCTGCACTCTTGTGTAATGCCTTGTGTCTTCACTGGCCAACACGATTACGATTGACATTAAATATAACTGGCCAGTCTGGGTTAACTTGTGTAATTTTGTTCCGTCCGAGACATTGTATTGGAACAATAGACACACAAAAAAATGTCTTGCCTGTGTTTCTTAATGATGGATAGATGTCTTATAAGGTCTGTACTTATATTTTTCTATTAAGTTATTGTATGACTTTATGAAGGTACACAAATACAAAACATTTCGTTTTTTTATGGCTACAATGATATGTCTCTGGAACTGTTTGGGAACCCATAATATCCGACTGTTATAGAAGATGAAGACAAAGAGGAATACCCCTAGAGAGTGTGTGTGATGCTTTGATCCCATTATGTTTGGACAGGGGGTCATGAAGCAAACTCTGACGAGATGGAGAAGCTGTACATCCACCTGAAGCAGGCCAGCCTCTCGCCCATCGGTGAACGCAAGCCATCCACAAAGAAAGACTTCAGGGCCTCCTTCATAAAACGCTGCAGGAACCATACTGTCAATGACAAACTGCACGTAATCAGGACTCTCAACAGCACACTAAAGGTAGGCTCCATCTAAAAAACTTTTAGATTTACTTTACTATGTTTTATTTTTGTATCTTTGGCAACAAGAATGCAATCAGAATGACCTCCTTTATGAATGATAGTCAGTACTTTTTATGATTAGTAATTCTGTACTGGCTCAATAGGGGCTGCATGTTTTTTTTTCCCCTATATGATTGTGAAGGTAATATCCTCTTAGCATCCATATAACACAGTGAGGGTTAATTGGTTTTTGAAGATGTATTTCCTTAATTAAAAATAAATGAATCTCATGCTTCATATTATTTCTGTATTTTGTCTTCTATACAAGTCTAAAGAGGCAGATCTGCAGGTGATAGACCAGGTGCTGTCAGATCCCAAGCTTACCTCAGACCAGTTCCGAGAGTGGAAGGAAGCCAACGCACCACTGATCCAGGATATCTGTCTCAAGCAAGGCCAGCAGGTGGCGCCAGAAGATGAGGCGCCCACAACAGAGGCAGTCACAACAGAGGCAGCCACAACAGAGACAGCGTCAGCCGTTGCTGCTCCATTGGTAGAGACCAGTTTATAAAGGACTACTGAAGAATGATACCCTATGCCTGGTGGAGGGCTCTTAACACTCCCCAACACTGTTGCTGTCCAACGATTGCGAAAACTAAGTACTGCCTATCAAGTGGAAGATATTTTTTTTAGCACCTAAACGGTGAACGTTTTGTGGTTGGTCTAAGTAAAATGTGAAGTTTGTCTATTTAGTATTACATTTACTTATTGTATTACAAGCTCTACATGCTTCTGGTTGCCTTGTTGGTGTATTTTATGGAACGTATTCTGTGGAAATGGTCTTAATTCCAGTGTTTCAAATTGGAAGTATAGAATAGATTGAAAATGGACCCCTCAATGTCAACTTGGAAGCACACATTTTTTAAAGATTTATTTTAGTTGTCTGTTTTATATTTATCCTTTTAATATTGGTGCCATGCACTAACACTGCCTTTCGCCTGTTGTGAAATGTCACTGGGGTGAAGCAATGCATGATGTTTGGATTTGATTTTGGTAGATCTCCATTTGACATTGTTTTCAAATCCCAATGAACCAAGTCAACAATATAAATAGGAGGGAAAAAAAGCTAGTTAGCATAGGATTTCCAGCTGTCTGGCCCTGTCGAAAAAACATTTGATATGGACATGCACAATGGTCATCTTCTCTAGCTTTTACACATGCTAATCTATATTAATTCATCAAATCAAACTGCCAAGAGCCCTATCATGTATGCAGAGGTTTCTGTGATTCCATATCCCACCCATACATTGGTTATATAGTTATACGCTATATGCTATAAAGAAGCTACAACTGTACTGCAGGGTAAGCAATATAACTTAACTTGGAACCAAGAATAAAAAAATTTGTAACTTTTAATTGTAATGTTTGTTTTTTTGAAGGATTGGAGTGTTGCCAGAAAGTGTAAAGTACTGTACATAACTAATGTATGATTTACATTCCCCTTTATTGATACTGTATTAGTTGCATGTTTGCCTTTACCAAGGAAATAAAGTATCCATGCCGCAAAAGTGAAAACATTTGAGGGGAATTGTGTCATTTTCTCACACAGAACTAGTACTACAACTACAACTGTAGGGACGAAACGTTGCATAAAGCTAGTGAAGCAGACGTGCAGTACTAGACCTCGCCACTTGGCACCGCTGGTGGCCCCCTCTGTCTCGCAGTAGAATTCGCAGTGAGGTCCTGCGCCATATTGGCCGTCTCCTCCATCTCCCAACCAGCCTTGAGCATGCAACATTCAACCCGGTTGGGGAAGAGAATACAATAATTTTTTTTTTATTTTTTTTTATTACATCCAGACGAGCGAGCTGATTTTTAATCGCCATGGAGGCTGTGAAGTCTTTTAACAACGAGGTTGGTTTCAAACACGTTTCCGACACAACGTTGATGATGATAAAAAATGTCGAATCGAGTCACTATAGAGCTACCAGTAGCTCTGAACTAGCAGATAATGGCAGAAGGGCAGTCTCGCACAAGGCCGCAGTCTCTGGTCCGTAACGTTGTTTAAAACACGGCGAGGTCTATCTTCACCTGCGGCAAGGAATTAAAAAGAGACCATAGCAGCTGTGTGCCTCCGTGTTGTTCAAAACAGAACAACCGTATTGCTCAAGTGTGCAAATATTTTCGCGCAAACCAGCTCCCAAGTTAGCTAACTCGACGCTATGCTACCGAGCTAACGCAACACCATTTGCCTAGCTAGCGTCAACACTACCGGCTAGCCAGTGACCATATTATGATCGTGCTATTACGGGAAAATGTCACCCCATATATCCATTGAATGGTATGATTTGCCAAGACGACCTAAAAAAAGTGTATATGACAAAGGGCATGGCTAGTGTGCGGTGCGGGCTGGCCGAGCCTTAGCCTTTTCCCAACCCCCTGTTTGCCTGCGGTACAAATGAGCTAAGTGTGGCGTTAATAACGCAAGTCCCTTGTGTACAAGTTTCCTAAACAGTGGCGCAATAGTTGATCCAACATGCAGGTATACAGTGTTTCCAAATGGGCAGATTTGGGTTTTGTTACATTGTTGACATGAACGTAACAAACGTTCATGCACGGGGATACTGGGCTGCTCTATCGTAAAATATGTTGTGAACCATGAGAAACCATCTCGTGTATATATATATATATAGCTAAGATGGGCTTTGTTGTGTTTTTTTCCTTCTTCTAGCTGTACTCGCTCAATGAGTACAAGCCTCCGATCTCCAAGGCCAAGATGACCCAAATCACCAAGTCTGGAATCAAAGCTATAAAAGTAAGTATGTAGCTGTGGTGGTTGAGGCAGGGTAGAGGAAAAAAACATGAATGGGAGGGGTTTAATAAAAATACAATTTAGTGAGTTGAATGTATTTCTTGGTGTTTTCATGAAGCCTTATGAAATGGTGGCTTGTGAAGATGCCACAGGCCAACATTATAATTACAATTCAACTAACTATGCAGGTGTTTTAAATTCCACAAGCAATAACCTCTAATACGTTTCATAATCAAGGACAAACCAGTACCTTTTCACTTTAAGTTTCAAGTGTCGAGGACTAACAATGTTCACTATGGAAAAAAATATCTTTCCAAATTCCCTAATTCTGACATCAAGATAAGATGATACTTAATTGATCCCAGATGGGAAATTCAGGTGAATCAAAGCCACTGACCACAAAATGTACGTGTGTCTGTATATAGATATGCATGTTTGTTATTACATATTTGTCCTCCTTTTGAATCGGCGTAATGTCCAACTCTTAAAGAGACTAAGAGAGACTAAAATAGTCAAACGTATAGACAATGTAATACAGTAACACGATTACAAACATGGGACACAAGTGTGTCATGGCTACTGCACTTGTTTTTATTTATTTTTATTTGACCATATGCAGTTTAAGTCGTATTGAGGGTAACCACCTCTTTTCCAAGAGAGACCTGATGAGCATCATCACGCACTTGCAACAAAAACAGTTTTTCCTATTGCCTTTTTAGCTGGCGTTTGGTGAAGAGCAGGGGTTGGAAAAAACATTTTGACATGATATCTGTCCACTAACTTGTTACGCTAACTCCGACTAGCCTCACAACTATTGCGTTTGTGACTGTGTAACTCACAGCTGCACGGTGTAGTACTGAGATTACCACCCTACCTGGGAAAAGCTGGCATTCAACAGTTGTATTTCTTGAATTAAATATAGATTTGGAGCAGTTTAATAAAGAACGTCTATTATACAGTGGCTATTCATGGATAGCATTCAGCAAAAATATATTTCCTAGCTGGAAATGCATGGATTCCGTCTGTGAGTTTGTATTTTAGGGGAAATCCTTCATTGTCCTGTGCAAGTCTCGTTTTTATGACCTGAATTTGGGTGACTTATGTGAATCATCTTAAGTTGTAGTTTATTTAGTTTAGTT
>OMNR01044570.1:0-12252 GCA_900303205.1 Mora moro
GGACCGTAACCCACTACCCTCCCCTCCCCTCCCCCGGGAGTCGGCCCCCTCTCACCCTTGTTTGGTCCCACGGTTCTTCTTGGGCTTCTTGTCCTCCGTGGTGACGCCATCTTGCTTTTTCCGCCTCCTCTTTGTGACTCGCTCCTCGCCGTCCTTCGCCGTCTGCTTCAGAGAGACGTCGGGACAGGGACCAAGACAAACCTCATCATAGGGGATCATATCATAGGGGTATCTTGTTCTATGTACTTTTTAAAAATCGGAACACAATGTTGGAGGAAAACCAGCTGAGGTTAATTACATTTGGATGTATGGCGATTTAAATGTATATTTTAAAACATTGTGCGTAAAACTAAACGAGCACATTTAAAAAACGTAGACGTGAGCATCGTACGAGCTCTTCTACAAACAAATAAGCTACAAAACTCAACACAATATGACAAAATATTACTTTGTGTCAAAACTGTGCGACTGTGACTGAGGATTTTGTATTGAATTATCACCCTGGCCTACTGTTGACGTCCCCAAGTGCTCATAAAATGTCTTAATCACGTTGTACTTCCTATAAATCCGCAGGTCAACGCGGGGGAAGCGTCCGATCACGGTGGACCCACCTTGAAGTGATTGGCCGCGGCGTTAGGCTCCTCCCCCTCCGAGTCGGAGGCGGGCCGGAACTGCAGGGTGCCGATGTTGATGTAGAAGCCACCGTGTTTGGTGGAGAGGGAGGCGGGCACCAGCTCGTCATACTGACCACAGGGAGGGAGAGAGGGAGAGAGAGAGAGAGAGAGAGAGAGAGAGAGAGAGAGAGAGAGAGAGAGAGAGGAGGAGGAGTTAGTTGAGGCCACTCCTACTTTTTAGAAACTCGTGCAGCACTTGGAATCTCTTGTCAGGGTAAAGGATTTGTGAAATGCAAACCCAGAAAATGACAGTACATCGGCATTGGTACTGTTTAGTGGGTGTTGCCTTATGGGGGTCCCAGATACATGCAATACAATACTAATAATACATATTATAATACAATAATATATACATACGTGTGTGTGTATATATACAATTATATGTGAACTCACAGCTTCCGAGTTATCTATGAAGGGGTCGGTCTCGTCGTAGCCGAAACCGATGTCAATCAAATCCTGCATCCTATCCCGCTTCTTCTTCTTCGGAGCACCGCCCTGAAAAAAAACAACCCAAAAAACAAAACTTTATTGACATCACGATATTGGCAACAAAACACAACCGACAGCCCTCCTTTGGACCGGCTGCGCGCGTGTTGCAACGACTTGTAGAAACACGACACGTACGTATTTGCTCTCAAACTTCTTGGCGAGTTCTTCCACCTCGCGCCTCTCCCGGTCGTCGTCGGCGAAGGGGTCGCTGGGGTCAAGGGGCGGAGTCAGTCCTTTGCAGACCGCCGAGGCTTTGGGTTTTACCTGGAGAACACACCCAAGCGGTCAAAAGATCAGTTGGTGACCACGCTCCAAAGTCTTTCCTTCCCAAAACTTTTAAAAGAATGAAATTATATATTTTTTAAATGGATAGCTAATAATTATCTTTCATTATTAAATAAATAAGAATAATATGACACGTCTATTGATTATAATAAACCAGTATACTTTTCCCTCAACTTAAATACAACTTCCCTGTTAAAATCCAATAACAAGTGAGTAACAGCGACTTAAGAGAAGTCAACACAGACTAAAGTGAGGTGAACTGCGATTACGTTCACTTTTCCCAGCTTCCCAGTGCGTCTCTGGGTTAACTAAATGCAACTTTAAAACAAAAAAACGGTTCCTTCACTACAGCGGTCACCAAAGGGTTAACACGGCAGAGATGCTACCGGGTCTACGCGCACGGCGGGTGCACGTGTGCGTGCACAGAGTGATGCCAAGGACACCTTTCGGGCCTTTTGTTCGCCGCCGTGCGCGTCTCCACCCGCGGCTCTCCACCCGCGGCTCTCCACCCGCGGCTCTCCGCCCGCGTCTAACCTGAGTTAAAGTTGACTGGACCAGTTCCGTGTAGTTGAACTCCGCGGAGCCCCGCTCGTTGGGCTCGGTCAGCGGGAGGTTGAGGCGGACCGTGGGTCTCTTGTCCCCCGGCTCCGTGTCACCGCCTTTCACGTTCCCGAACAGACCTCCTCCTCCGCCTCCACCTCCACCACCACCACCACCTCCTCCTCCTCCTCCTCCTCCTGAACCGGCTGCTGCTGCTGCTCCTGCTGCTGCTGCGCCTCCACTCCCTCCATCTTTAACAACCGCGCTGTCGGCTTCATCTTCGCGGCGGCGCTTCTTGGACTCCGGGGCTGGCGGCGCGTTGAAGGACGAGATGGTGACGAAGGGCACCTTCCTCGGTTCTGCCATCGGAAAGCGCCGTGCTCAAGGGCTCCCCGGCCCCGGACACGACGAGGCTTTCCCTCCGAGCGGCTCCTCCACTTCAGACCGGAGATGGTGGACAACTACCAGCTAGCGGCTAGTCGCTGGGGCTAGCTCTGCACTCCTCAGATTGTGGGTGACTTTCTACCGCTGCCCCGGTCGTCCGAGTCCCTCCAGTGGCTCCCCGCGGGGCTCCTCGGCGGCGCACAGGGGGTCGAGATAGTGGGAAGATGGTCCTTTTGGATGTTGATCCATGAAATTGTCGGCTGGCTACCGCAAGGAGGCATCCGTAGTAGCCATCTTGATCATTATTATCATTATTCAGGGTGGGGGCGGGGCGTGGGGCAAAGAAAGCGGAAATGGGGCAGACAAGCGAGCGGCCCTCGGCCAATCGCGGCGCCGGAACGCCCCCCGGGGACACGCCCACATCGCAGACAAGCGCGAATGTGGAAAAACCGATTGTTCTCCTTCACGCGGGATGTTTTGACGGGGGCTCGAGCGGCCGGAACCACGAGCGGCCGCTCAGGACTTCAAAGAGCGCTTTGAAACGGCTTTGAAACGGCTTTGAAACGGCTTTGAAACGGCTTTGAAACCAGCTCGAAATGTAACCGATATGTATCGCAAACCATGTAATGTTGCATGATGTATCTATATATCTATATATCTATATAGATACATCATAGAGATCAATATATATTTGACACGTTGGTGATTGAAGTTCAATGTAGAAAACAGTACAAACGGAAATAAATGTTTTATTTGAAAGTTTTCTAAATAAAAATAACAACAGCAACGCTGCTAACAAAGAAAAATAAGGACAGTAAAAAAAAGACAGACAGAAAATATATAACGAAAATATGGACATTGAAGAATCCACAGTAGCTAATGAGTGTCTTTCCTCTTATTTATTATTTCTTTACAGTTTGACTTAGTATTGATGGAGCCCCAGTCTCAGCTCATTCCATCAGGTGGACGTGGAAACCCAGCCAACTAAATGCCACGAATCCTGTCAGCAAACAGCCGAACATCTTCGTGGTGTGTCTTTCAAAATAAAAGTCCCCTTGTACAAATAGGCATGTCTTTATTACATTTAGAGTTTGAACAAGACTTCATGCATCACCTGCTCCAGAGGTTTGTGTGTTGAGCAAATATACACTACGCCTGACACGAGGTAAACAGACACTGAGACTAACTACGCCCTTAAATCAGCCTCCACCTTCCCCCTGGAGGAAACCCCACAGATCTGGGGTCACTGGTGGTAAGGAAGTAAGAGCAGTATAGTGTCTGCTTTTTTAATGTCGTGTAATGTTTTTTTTATTGTCTCCTGGTGTCCGTGTGTTTATGTCTATGCCAAGTAAAGCAAATGGCAATTTGGCTCAAAACTTTACTAAACCTGAGGCCAGGAGGTACCTTGTAGCAGTACTAGAGTACTACTGTATCCTGAGGCCCAGTGTTATCCGTTGTAGCGCCTCTCTTTAGTGGCGAGTGAGAGTGTGTGATCAGTCCAATAACAGTATCCCTGTGATTCCTTCTCCTTTGTTAAAGTTGATGTTTAATTTATCCCACGTTCCTTCCTTTACACCTAAACATATTGACAGAAAACTCTGAACTCTTAACTCCACTCTTAACTAGTCCAAACTAAATTCTGTAGTGCTGTGTTTACATTTCGGTGCGTCTTTTCTTAAAGGCACTCAACAAATTAACAATAACTTGCATAAAACACAGTGCATATATAACAAGAATAACCCTTATCAGCACACAATGGTTATCATAAGAAAGGTCACATTAATATAGGGAACAAACACATACCAAAAACATACACAATTTATATTAGAACAATTCATTTGACTCCTCCTCGTGCTTCCTCCATCTGCCTAGCTACCCCGCAACGTTACAATATATAACAATATATTAGTTATATTACATACAATATTGATATTTTACATAGTTTCGAAATGGGCTAGGCTAATATTGTGCTTTTTCATTAAAGAAAAAAAACCTCAATGGTATCGGGTCGGTCCTCGGTATCAAGTTCAGGTATCGGTATCGGGAAGGAAACATGGTATCGGAACATGTCTGCCTTGTAGCAGCACTACAGTACCAACCTTGGAGCAGTACTGTACAACTAAACTAGCTGGGGGATCGAGACTCAAATGGGGACTTGCGACCTGGCTTGACCTCGCCTGCTGTGAGCCTCCTTACTGGAGACTCCAGTTTCTCTGGAGACTTGAGAAGATTCGCTCAGATTCAAAAGGCTCTGATAAATAATCATTGAGTGCATTGTTTGTTTGTGGCGCCGCTGCCGGGTGCATATAGGGGGGAAACACTATTTATTATTAACTATAAACATTATCTCAAGCCGATCTCCCACGGACGGCCGGCAGCCTCCTCTCTGAAGCCCGTCAGGTGGCCTGTGGACGCGCCGGGACCGGACCGGGGATCGCCTCTTGGCTTGGCCCGGTTCAGGGGTTATTTCATCAGCCAGGTGTCAGTTGACACCGCTAGACCAAGCGGGACTTCCACTCCTCATTGTACCTTTCGCTCCCCCGCCTTAGCTTTACAATATCCAATATCTTTCCAACTCAGTCAAAAACCTATACCCCATGTCAAATACACCAAAGGTTACGGCCGGAGACACCGAGGCTGACCGCAGGAGGCCAGCCGTCCATCCAACCTAGTGCTTACGAACTGAAACCCCGCTGTTATTTACATGTGAATGACTGAGTTCCTCCGCCCCACTACATGTTGCTTCTGCCTTGTTATGAAAAGATAAATCTAAACTGAACTACGCTGAATGGATTGAACGAAGGCAAAGCCACGGTTCTACAAAATCCAGACAACGGAATGAAACTAAACCCTCACCTTTAATTTCTTAGTCATATTTCTGGACTTGCATAATTATCCGTTGACATTGATTTTCAACAGTAAACGTCACGTGTTCTACTGAAGACCTATAGCTCAACAGAAAACATGCAGGTGCTTCTCAGCTGTCTTTCATCTTTTTTTTTTTTAAAACACTTAAACTCCTTGCCGGCCTCATTTAGTAGGCACATGGTCCAGTACACTGACAACTTGTTTTATAAACGGCTCCCAGGGAGCCCCACGCTGGGCTGGTATGAGGTACTCAAGGTATACTGATACACACGCTGACCCATCAACCTTTGAAACCCCAGGGAGCAGTAGGCACAAACACAAAGTCAGGAGTTGGGCTTGGTACAAAAAAAAAAACTGCAGTTTTTATTTTTGTCTCATGACATCACTTTAGGACCAATCAGCGGTGGCTCCGCCCCACTCTGGGGCCTGGGCGGTGGGGGCTGCAGACCAGTCCTCGGTGGCAGGCTGGGCGCTCCAGTCCTCTGCAACAACAACAACAACAACAGAAATGTTAGATACCTGCTGGCAAAGGGATTCTTGTAAATCGAGTTGGGTGGACTCTACAGTAAAGTGTCACGACTCATTTAGTCATAAAACACCAATCAAAGGCTGTTGCCTGAATACACCGGAGCCATTGTGAACTGTAACATGAAGGAGCTCGTGAGCCAGCACTACTCACCAGAGTAGGCCTCCCCTCCGGCAGGCTTGGCTGGGGCCACGGCGGCAGCAGCAGTCGCTGGGGACAGAAACACTCGGGGTTAGACGTGGGAGGACGACCTCATCTGACCATCATTTACAACCAATTCACTCTAACCTAAATACCTTAACTGAACCACTTCTAACCCAATACCCAAACATAACCATTTCTAACCCAGCCCCTAAACATGACCATCTCTAACCTAATACCCAAGCTTAACTGAATGTGTTGGGATAAAGATCATAGATCAAAACACCACGATCATAGATGCGACATCTTGGGCTGCTGTGTAGCAGGACCTCGAGCCACGGCCCCCGGAGGCAACACGGGAGCCAGGAAGAGGAGCCTGCGGTTCTGTAGCACACGTCCTACACCCAGCGCTGCACGGTCAGGCCTGCGCCGGGCTCTAGCGGTGTGCCTCGTCATGAGATTTTAAACTCTGTTACAACTTAACAGGGGAACAGCCCCATTATTTTGACCATACGTACTTGTAAGTCGCTTTGGATAAAAGCGTCTGCTAAACGCCCTAAATGTAAATGTAATACTAAGGTCTGACCATATTCAGCCACCACAAGGTGGCCTTACCTGGTGGGAACTGCTGGATGGGCACAGATGGAACGGCGACGCCCTCTGACCAATCGGCGACCTCCGTCTGAGCGAACTCGGCAGCGGGGGCGGTCCATTCGGCCTGGAACTCCTCCTTCCCAACGGCCTTCTCGGCGGCGGCCAGCTCCTCCTTCTCGATCTGAGGAACGACGACTCGGTTACAACCCGGCTAGGACTCCAGCTCGGTCCCACGCCGACGTACCGGACATTTTTAAAGAGCAACCAAACCACTACAATTTCACATCCCATACAACATTAGATACCAAGATAAAAGGTACAAGCAAGTAACAAAAAAGTATAATTTACCCATAATGCTTCATCACAAGTCAACTTGTTGCTACGGTGATACCATACCCCGTTCACAGGACTGACGTCCTCCTGGGGCCAGTGAGCACCCAGCCGTACTTTAGCACACTTCCGACACCTCAACACCAACGTCAGTGAGAGGTTTTAACAGAGTGCAGAGCCGACCTCACCCCTAACATACTGTGCTAGAACACCTGCTAGTCGAGATTTTAACACTCCGTCAAACGAAAACACTTTACATTTTGGCTGTGACATACGCAACTTTAAGAAGCCCTAAAGCATTGATGTCAAACCATGATGCAGACTATGTGCTCGCCATATTTAGTCTTTAATTTTGACCATCGTTATAGCTGCTCAGACTCTGACCGTATGGTTCTGATGGTTGGCGTCTGCAGAATGTGTGAATGTAGAGGCTGTAGTGTGTAAGTGGGCTCACCTCCTCTGGGTCTCTGTAGAAGTACAGATCAGGCATGACATCCCAGAGGTGCTCCCTGGAGATGGTCCCCCGCATGCGCAGGACCTCCCGGGTCAGCATCCACCACATCAGACCCACGGAGTGGTGACCCTGCACAGAGCGACCAGGAGGCACGTCACACACACTGTCAATCATCGAGACACAAACACTTTGTTGTCTTTACCACCAGGTTCACCTGGTGGACTGTACCAACTTAAAAAAAAGGGGGTCTTATGTTTCACAGATTCATACCCACATTTACAATTTCCTGAGACATTAGCGCCATGATCCCCAGTGAGCATCCAACAAAACACAGCTAACGGCTGCCATGGATAAAAAGCTGGTGCAGCAAATCCGAGATAAAGCACTCATGGTACGGCCTAGGGTGTTGTGTAGCAGGACCTCTAGCCACGGCCCCCTGAAGGCAACACGGGAGACAGGAAGAGGAGCCTGCGGTTCTGTAGCACACATCCTACACCCAGCGCTGCACGGTCAGGCCTGCGCCGGGCTCTAGCGGTGTGCACGGTTATGCCAGTCTAACCCCCCGCGGACCCACCTTGTTGTTGCAGGGGATGGCGATGTCCACGTATCTCAGGGGAGAGTCAGTGTTGCACAGGGCGATGCTGGGGATGTTGACGTAGGACGCCTCAGTCAGCGGCTGGTGGTCGGCACGGGGGTCCGTCACGATCAGGAGGCGGGGCTCCCTGAAGGCGGCCTGGATCTGATTGGTGAAGGTTCCGGGGGTGAAGCGGCCGTGGAAGGTGGTGGCGCCGGTGGCGGAGGCGAACTTCAGCACGGCTCTCTAGAAACCAGAGGGGGGACAACGAACACTCGATTAAAATCAGTATATGATTAAGTTTGCCTAAAACGGTACCACCGCAGGAACACCGCGGGTCTCTACACAGCCGGTTTTCATTTATGGTTCTGCGTCGGTTTTCCAAAATTCACCAATTCAGTGACGTGTTGCTACGGTGATACCATACCCCGTTCACAGGACTGACGTCCTCCTGGGGCCAGTGAGCACCCAGCCGTACTTTAGCACACTTCCGACACCTCAACACCAACGTCGGTGAGAGGTTTTAACAGAGTGCAGAGCCGACCTCACCCCTAACATACGCTGCGCTAGGAAACCTGCGACTGTTGACATCTTAAACACGATCAAACAAAACTCTACACCAAGTCGTTTCAGTCCAACTTTTGCTGAGTGCAAATTTGGTTCCAAACAAGTTTATTGAGGGTTCAAAGAGCTAAGCTTCTAGGGCTAGGTTTCATATTTATGTTACAGTTGGACTGTAACACAAGTTGCTGTTTATTCTCATTTCGTCTTCACTTGTTTACATATTCGGGTGTTCTCTACAGACACGGGCTTCATCAGACTGCAGTGGACACGGGACCACAAACCATAAAGTGCTCCAACAATCACAATTCTGTTCAACTTGTGCTATACTGTGAACTTGCAGGGTGGGGTGTAGCTCACCTGTCCAGTGTTCCTGGAGGAAATGACGCAGATGTCGGCTGGGTTCTCGATGGCCACGATGGCCCTGGCCGCCAGCAGCAGCTTCTCCCAGGTACGCCTCAAGTTGATGATGTACACACCTGAGTCACAACAGGACGACATTATTATTTTTTATTACATCATAAGCACTTTTGTATCACGTGTGGCAGTGGAAACAGCGTCATGTTTAGCAGTACAACATTTAGTGGTTTCAGACAACCATCAGAATCCCAGGCAGGGTCAATAGATAGAGGGCAGCACATGCAACAGCTGGGGTGTCATGTAGCAGGACCTCGAGCCACGGCCCCCGGAGGCAACACGGGAGCCAGGAAGAGGAGCCTGCGGTTCTGTAGCACACATCCTACACCCAGCGCTGCACGGTCAGGCCTGCGCCGGGCTCTAGCGGTGTGCACGGCAGTATTTCTACCTTTATAACAACTCTTGTATTATGCTGTGACATCAGGGGGAGCTGGGCGGAGCTTCATATCACAGCCATAATGTCAGTTGATTGTACGAAATGTATTGATGTACAATTATTATATATTGTTTAGTGTCTATGATTATGTTTTTAACCAGGAAAAATTGGAAGAAAAAACGTTTACACTCAACAGAAAACATTACTTTTATCATTTAAGACAATTTCACTTTTCGGGTTATACCCCATATTACGTTTATGTTGTGTTTTAAGGTTTGGTAGTGTGAGCCATGTTTAAATACTGACCGTCACACTTCCTCTTGTAAACATACTGCTCCATCTGGAAGTCCATGTTGGTTCCTCCCAGATGTGTTCCTGCTGCCAGGAACTTGAGCACATCCTCCTCCTTCATCTGAAGCACATCTAGACCTCCGGACATCGTGATGCTTCCCCTGTGTTACGAGTTATATGGGAAAACTGCAAGAAGTAGACACAAACCAGTTAGTCCACAGTTAACTTCATTGGCACAGGAGTACGTCGTGGACTAAGTAGGGGCTCATAATGCGCAGTAAATTGCTGAGCAATTTTGTATTTCTTTAGTTCAATACAACAACTTGATTAATGACATTAATGGAGTTAGCAATTCATTCGGACTTAATAAAAGTATGGCATAAAACCCACGTGACCCTGAGAACCTGCTCCAACCTACAAGTGGTTTAAAATAAAAATGTCCCTCTAAGGAAACCTCAATCCCGTTTATCATAAAACACAACACGACTTTAAGACGAGTTTCTTGCATCCATTCAGAGAAGCGTGTTAACATAACGGCTGGAGGCTTCTGACGTGACAAAACATTACGTATAAGGGCTGCAGGCAACTTCTAGGCTCAAGCAGACGTTATAATTGTTTCCCACACAATTAAAATCGTATTGATTGACAATTTGCGGAGCGCATTCCTGGTTGCACCAACCAGGCGCCACCAGTCGGCGCGTGGCGGAAGCTATCGGTTAGCTCCACGCGTTAGCATATGAATAACCACGCGGTAAACGCATTATTCGGCTCTTAAATTGAGCCACACGGCAGATTACGGTGTGCTCGGCGCACGGCGTGTGCTTCGCGATCATTTGTCATCATTTTTGGGTCCGCCACGGTCACCATATAACCAGTTTGTAGCTCACCACGAAACAACGCCGTATGGAAGTCTGACCAAGTCGGAGCAAAGAGAGCGCTGGGCGGACGTGACGTCGTTTATATACCCGGGCATGCTCCGCTTGTGATTGGTTGGTTCTTTTTCCTCTGGCGTCGGTTCGCCGCTCCGGCCACAGGGGGGCGCCGTTGTCGCGCAAGTAGCGGCGGCGGCGGCGTCACGACTCACCCACGTCACGTAGGTGAGGCGGACGGTTCCCTTATTAAGACGATGGGGATGGGAAGCCCATATTAAGACAGCGCCGAGACGCTGACACGGCGGTCGGACCTGAGACCCGCGGGGAGCAACTTTATTTGTTCAAGATAACATGTCCGAGGACATGTTATGATAATATGTACACAGCGGCTGCCGAGAAGGATTTTTTTGAACAGATGTGCGTTTTAGTGTGTGTGTCACATTTCACATTTCACATTTGACATTTGATGTAGTCAGAACAGCAGCTTGTGGCGGTGAGGCTGTGGTCCAGACACACCGTGTGGTCCGGTGATCCCTATGGTTGATATAATGTCAATGACTTTTGGATGTTCTTTTGGGAAATAAGTGTAAGTTTAAGAGACGTGGCATATAAAAGTCGAGGATAAAGAGGGCAACAATAGCCTATACAACACGCGTGTAAAGAAACATAATCGTTTATCCATTGGTTAGTAAAACCAAAAAAGTAGGCCTACATTTTTCATTTACTGCCAGGTGGTGGGTCGTTGTCAAAGTTGAAAGTTGAATATATACGTTGAATATATAATGGTGCATAAAAAACACAAAGCCTTCTGAATAAAATGCATGTTTAATCGGGGCTTTTAATTTGTATCTCACAACTTGAATCTCTCTGGTGGTCCCGTCTCCCCCATTCGGGGTGAAGCTGCTCCTCCCATGTTGTCCTTATCAGGCTGGCGTGTCCTGATAACACCAGTCCCATCCCCAGAAAGACCTTTACATAACCAACATAACCACAACCACATTTACGTATTCGTACATTTGGCCCCGACTCAAAGCCTGAGAGATTTATATTTCTGGCAACGACCTCAGACCACGGTTAAACATTTAATAGCAAGGAGAGGGAAACTTCACCGTTGGGTACTTATTCTTAACGAGAGTTGATCACGGAGTGCAAACCTCTGCCCGTCTCATCATCTCCACTGTGTCAGTGACCGGGGCTCTTATGTCATGAGGAACTCGACGGTCATGTCGACAGCTGGCCTGTCTTCTGGGTGGACTGGTTCAGCAGTCCACGCAATGGTTTTATTGAGTCGTAAAAGCAAAAAACCAAGACTCGAGAAAATGGTCCCACGTCCAACGATGAATGTTTTGATAAGAAACAGAAGTAGTACACCGGTCCATATAAAACATTTATTCAAATTCTTCAAATAACGTACTAGATCTTTATTTGACAGAATATTAATATGACTCCATATTAATGATCCAGCTACAGGCCTGCATCAGCCTCTACACAAATAACCAAAACATGTTAAAAATGTTACTGTTTCATTTCAGGACAATTCCACTGTACAGCTACAAAAAACAAAGGCCAGCTTGTTCTATGTTAAAAGTTGCAATTATGTAAGAAGATTAAAAAGGAATAAAAACAAAACAAAACACAGCACAACACAAGCACTGTCACGATCTGTTAACACCATGCTTTACAATAACCACACATGTATAGCAGTAGAGCAGCATTATTAATCCATCCAGTCAGCACGTCTGCCACCGGCTCAGCCAATAGGAACCTTCGACACCGGTTCGGCTCGGCTGTGACTCGGCCAGTGTGTTTAAGGTCAGTCTGGACGTGCTTAGCGTAGCGTAGCGTAGCGTAGCGTAGCATGTCAGCCATTAAGAGC
>OMNR01044575.1:0-10636 GCA_900303205.1 Mora moro
CAGTGTCAGACGGTGGACAGAGATGGACCAGCTTTCATCTCCTGTCAACACACAGCACACAGACCCCCTAGACGTCCGCCTCAACCACATCTCACAGTATGTACAAATACCATCTCAGTGTGTACAAGTGCTATTGTGGAGTGTGTGTGGTGGGTGGCTGGTTTAAACAGCCTCACCTGGTCCGAGTCAGACTGGTTAGACTCTGGGGCTGGGTGAGGCTGTGGTGTACCAGCCACTACCACACACACTCGGGAGAGAGTGCTGACATGCCTGACATACTCGGGCCAGGTGAGGCTGCTTAAACCAGACATCAACCATATACACTCTACAACCATCTCAGTGTGTACAAGTACCATCTCAGTGTGTACAAGTACCATCTCAGGTAAGTACAAGTACCATCTCAGTGTTGTGGCAACTCTAGCACGAAATGAGGAGTACGTCAGGCGTGAATGAAACCGAGTTAAAGGCAAACGATGGGGTTGTGGAGCAAAACAACTTCAGCAGTTCTTCCCAGTCGGCGGCATCAGCAGCCTTCCTCCCTCCGGCCGGCTTCTGTGTCCTGGCAGCAGAGATGAATACAACTGTCAGGGATGTGGTTGTTAGTTGGACCCAGAATGCAGACTATGACACTGGAGTAAAGGAAAAGCGGTTTAATGAGGAAGCAGAGGTGGGGATGGTGAGGCCGGTGCGAGGGAGGCAGGCTGGCTGGTGGGTAGCGGCGAGGAGACACAAGGAATGATACGTTCAGGGGATCTTGGGAGACAAGAGACACGGTTAGAAAAGCACTGAGGCACACAAGGGAAATAACTCTGTCACCAGGACAGAGCGGCCGAGAGAGTGACTACCACGGTAGTCGGCGTAACAATCTGGCGACGAGTGGTTGAAGAGCCGGGGTATATATACTGCTGGATTGATGAGATGATGGAAGGCAGGTGTGGAGGGAAGGCAGGGCCAGGAGAGAGAGCCACACCCATACAGACAGACAATGAGAGACAGACAGGGGAGGTGGAGACACAGGGAAAACCCGGGATCGGGACTGGAGCCGTGACAGATATGCATGACTTCTCTGGTGGCATGGATGAGACAGAAGAGTGTATTAGTGAGACAGACAGAGACGAAGGAGACAGGAGACAGAAATGTCTCATTTTTGTTTTGTTTATTTTGATGTATTACTATACTGATAGCAGTTTGGTTGAACTGCTCCCTTGCTTGCACTGGATTAGTTTGTGCACTTAACAACACTCCATGGTAAGGGGAGGGTGCGAGAGGCTGTCAGTGTTGTCTTTTGTACTATTAATATGCATAATTGTACTTGCTTGTCAGATCTATTGTCTTACATTATTGTTATTGTCATGTTGATTAATATTTTTGTCATTATATATTTTTGTTTAAATATATACTTGAAAATTGAGCCTTGAACATTTGTACGTTTGTATTTGCACAATCTGCCCAAATAAAAATATTATAAAGCCATTACTCACTTTTAGATGTCCCGTGTGGGGACCTGCAGTTTCATTGTATAATGTCACATCCCCAACCACACTTCCCCAATTCCCCGACCACAGAAGAATCTCAAATTGAAACATTTCAAATGGTCAAATACTTTTTTATTATTATTTACATTCCATTTGTTAGTTAGTCTGAATATAGAAAATAATGCCATGAACGTCCAATACAGATTGATAACCATAGTCATTACATTTGCAAACCCATATGCTCATATATTTAATGATTTATTATAGGTTAGTATTCGCCATAACCGCCCTTATGTTTTACAACAGCTCTTTATTTACAAGAGCAGACTTTTTATCTTGAGAAGTTCAACAACAAGAAGTTACCGCCCCTTCCTTCACCATTGCAATCTTTTGACTAATCTTGGATCCAGCAGTCCTGTTATAGCAGATTTTTTGGGGGGAGACGGCACAGAGCCTGGGCCAGAAACCAGTGGTCAGTCTACACCGTGTTGATTTGACACCTTTACAGACACTTTTTTTAGTAGTGCTGGCGGAGTTTGTATTCGCTGTTAATAGCCAATTACGCATTTACAGATCCCTGCTTCCAGCAACATGAACAAATATGAAGCGAAAGAAAGATTTAACCCAGATTTGAGCTTGTCTGCGACTGTTCTTCTTCTTCTGTTTATTTGCGGCTGGCACCAGCGTTTAGGTGCATTACCGCCACCTACTTATGTTGGGAGTGTGAACCACAGTTATCTATCCCCTTATCCAAAATTTCACTGACCATTAAGTTCTAGTATGTCCTACTCTCAGTCTTGTTACGATGTTCTCCTCTTTGTTGTTTTTTTTGCTGTCCTCAGTGTACCCACTTCTCGTACTGCATGAAGGTGTCATCCTGTGTTTCCTGTATCCCAACTACGCTGCCACTCTTTAATGAAGTTTCTTTTGATTATTCCTTTTGCTTCAGATTCACACACAGTGACCATGTCCATGATCTCATGTTTCAGAGCCTGTTTTGCTAATGCATCCACAATTTCATTGACCTTAATCCCTCTGTGAGCTGGTATCCACATAAATGGTCTCAAAATATTCCTATTTTTAAATCTATAGTTTCATACATCTCATTAGCAATATTAGGCTTGAGCAATTACACCACTATCTGTATCTGTATCTGTTCAACCAACTTAATTATCTGTATCCGTACTCAGTTTACATTGGAAGTGGGCGTGGATTAAACAGGAAATTGCATGTTTTATGGCTGAAATTCATATGGGTTGATCAGAAGTTGCTATATTTATTATTTATTAGAAAACTATTTACAGAATAGCCTCACAATTGAGCTTCAGATCAATGTTTTTGATCACAAGAGTAAGAGAACTATTAATAGAACAGGGTTTTTTGTTTTTTTAATGAACTGACTGAGTGGGTGATTTATGCAAACAGAGTAACAGACAGATGGAAAAGCATTCAGCCTTGACTGTATTCTTGGCTGATTTTAGATATAGATAGAGGGAGCTCTACCCAATGGGTAAATACCGACAATGCCACTAAGGGACTTTCACCCAAAGAATACACTAATTATCAGGAGCTGGGCCTGATATAACATCTAGGTTTCTCAAACTCTAGCAAGAGGGTTCCCCTTTAAACACAGGTACGATCACAAATGAATACAGAGACGTGTGGAAACATACAAAAGCAGTTTATATTATATTTATATTACATACATTTATATTATATATACAGTATCACAGGCGTAGCGGAGGCCCCCGCACCCCCCGCGGTGCGGGGGAGCCCCGTGGTCCGACCTGCGGGGGAGCCCCGAAGTATTGCGCAACGCCACTGTACAGTATATATATTAATAACCCGACTCCGGATAAGCGGTTGAAGATGGATGGATGGATATATTAATAAATATATATATAGGTTTATTTTAAAACACAATTCTTTATTATTCAATACATTTTTCTTAAAAGTAGAAAGTCATTCCCACCGTAAAACTATCCTTTGACACCGGCATCGTCACATGGACAAGCGGGTGCAGCTGAATACAGCAGGGGTCCTTGCTAAGCAAGTGACATAATCTCACTGCAACAACACTTCAACAAAACTGTCTAAGTAGGAAAACAATGAAAGAAAATGGCGAAAGCATGCAAATTATCGAAAATATATACACACTTGCAAGACGCCTGGTGCTGATCCCGCTACACCCACTTAACGTTACCACACTTTATCAAGTAGGCTCCATGCTCGCACCAGGACGATTAACAATGTACACCACTACAAACACTAACCCCGAAAATGCACACAAACAATCCATATAATCAATCCAAAGAAAAATACAATATATCAGTCTGAGCAGAGCAGGCAAACCGACCCAAATAAATGCCAAACAAAATAAACGCATGTAAAGTAACAAAGCTAAAGGCAAGTAAAGTAACCAAAATAAAGGCAAGGCAGCAGTGGCCGTGTTAAGTCTGCAGCAACGGAAATAATGTTAGTCACCTGTCGCTAAATTGATTTGACATGAAAATAGGCAATGAACCAAACAGAAAGGGTTACCTCGGCTACCCGCGTGCCCTCAACCTGTGACACAGCAGGGAATAACCAATATACCAATATACCAACGGCTCTGTCACACACAGAGGCACAGACACACTCACACACAGGAACCGTGCGGGGAAATTGGACCGTGGCCTTGGAACACAATTACAATTAACCAACCTAAAACAACCAAACGACAGCGTGACACAGGGAACGCCACATACCTGGACCCAGAAGCTGACAGCAGGGGATGAGGAAGAGGGGGAGCTACGGCAAACTACGTATCCCTACATCGGACGTAGAAACAACAGCCGTCGGTTAACTTGCATGCCGCACACCTGTAACCAGCCGGTTACACAAAGAATAACCTTTTTAATTTGTAACTCTTCTATCCACTGTAATGCTGTTGCAATTGCCATAATCTCAACTGTGTATACAGACAAATGTATTGATGTTCTTCTTTTAACAGAAACTTGTAAGGCTGGTATACTAAAAGCTATCTTCAACCAATATTTACAAAATCTTTATGTACCTGCATTTTTTCCACAATATAGAAATCGATTGACACTGAAGGAAACAGCCAGGGTGGTGTTACTGGTAACAGTACTGTAGGGATATACCTTTGACTTAATGTCATGTCTCTAGCTACTTTCCCATTGCTCCATGCAAAACACTTCCATTTGGCCCTTTCTCTCTCCCAACATGGGATGTACCTTTGTACTTGGACGTCGATCTTCAGAATGCCCTTGAAGATTTGTCCAGTAGTTCATCATTATTAATTTCACCCAACTCAACCTGAAGAGTGGACACAGGAGTTGTTTTGAAAGCACCACAACAAAGAGAGCTTGAGCTTACACCATCTCCAACTTCTTTAATGAGGTTTTTGCTGCTGAACCATAAGCAATATGTCTGCTATTGTTGGAAAGTATACAGCAAAAAGTAACATAACAGCTGATTTGCTTTTTGTTTAACTGGTTTAGGTTGAAAAAACAATTGATCCAAAGGTACATGGATTTGCTATTAAAGGATTTACCAGTCTGGGTGATCAAACCATCGCAAAGAGGACCGCCTCTTTGTGGAGTTCTCTCTCCTGATTGGATAAAAGGATACGAGATACTAGAAAATGTTTTCTCTGTTTACTGCAGAGCGGAGGGACTGGGAGACCCATGTTGGCCTGACCAAACACTCTATATCAATGATGGCTGTCGGAATATAGAGCTATTTAACAATTTAACAACATTTTAACAAATAATTATCGCATCTTTAAATCAACCCAGGTTTTCCCAATCTAGCTATGAGCACGTTCATAAATTTAAGTCTTAATAAAATTGTTGTCATGAAGGGGGAAATGAGCTATAGAGACCAAAACCGTTTTTTGTACCAGGCTGTAAACATGTGTATTTCAGCTGTAAAGTTGGGCATTTTAACATGGGGGTCTATGGGGATTGACTCCTTTTTGGAGCCAGCCTCTAGTGGCCATTCAATAATACTGCAGTTTCGGGCACTTCCGTGTAGGCTTCATTTTTCAGACCCGGAGTTTGCCCCTTGCCCGTGACCAATATATCACCTTACTGCGACGTAGTGACGACGTCCCTGTGTTAGTTGCGCCTTTACTGCAGACCTGTGCTTATTGAGCTCCGAGTTTGAATATACATGAACGACACACACCGGATACCGTCAGTCTCCGTCTGCCATCGTTGGGTTCCGTTTAATTCTCGAGCCGCTTTCTTTGATCACGTGACGGACATACAGACCTCTGATAGGCCAACTGTCGGTTCGATTCATAGGACTGTCAGTTCGATTGCATGCAGCCTCGATTGCTCACGCCTGTCCTCGGCACCCGCTGCTGCTGCAGTTTGGATTTATATCGCTTGCGTTTTCTGATCCGTATTTTGACCGCTTGGATATGAGTAATGAATAATATCGTATTCCGAATATCTGCAACTTGAATTTTTGTATCTGAATGAAAAAATATATATTTGAAATCGTGATTTTGGCACAACTTGAAGCTTGAAAATACCATATTTTAATTACATTTACATTTACATTTAGGGCATTTAGCAGACAAGTGCAATGAGCAAAAACAATTATTCCAAATTGCAGGGGAATAGCAAAATATTCCCACTGCTAGGATGCCTGCATAAGAGCAGGGAAGTGCAATATAAGAGCAAAATTCCAAAAAGGTGAATTCAAAACGAATAAATTCAGATGACCTTGTTTTCAAAGGTTTCATATTGCAATGTTATTCATTCAAAGGTGTTCACATTTCCAAAATGCAATGGCTTTTACATTTCAAAACATTATGGCAGTGATTTGCTTCCATGCTGCCTTGATTTATTCTTCACTCTCTTACATTCTGAACACTAAAGCCGTTATCTTCCATTGTCCAGGCATCGCAAGTTCACGTTTTTACAGCAGTATACGTCAAACGCCAGTGCTGTTCTTGAACACAACCCGGTAAATTCGTTCAGCGAATCAGCGCGCAGTATTCAGGTCAGGTGACGCAACATGGCTGCCACTCCGTTCAGCCGGAGATGTGTTGTTTGTGAAGGGGAATTTTGGCGTAACTTTGGCTCAAAGTCATCTTTCAAGATGAATAATTTTGATAAAACTGAAGAGTGTGTGATGTTATCCCCTTCGAGCAAAAAGCGCGTTACAGCGGTCAGGGAAAAAGTTCCCTCCATTTGCTTGTAAACATAACTCAGAAAAAGTTTGTCAGGCATCTGCACTGTCTATCGAGGAGCTAACCAAGATCAACCAAGTGCTTTATTCCACAAGGGATGAAGTCATTCAGGATGCCCCTCTGTTGTCTTACATGGATATCATGTAAGCCATGGGATAATCCAGCAAAACACAAAACAAGGGATCTGATGGTCAAGTGCTTTGTTCTGAATAAGACTGGAAACATCTGTCTGCAAAGCATCATCGATGAGCATTTTTTGTATAAGTATGTAAGCATTGAATATTGCTAAATGTCTGATTATGTTGTGGATGATTTTTTTTTAAATTTAATTTCAGATGCTTTGCTTTTTATTCTATACATTGCTTTGGACTGAGTAACAGTTCGTAACATGGAATATGGAGTTACTCTATGGATTGATAGGTAGTGCAGGTCCCAAAGAATTGATTGACTAATTGAACTGTTCCAGACTTTAGGCGCACCACTGTGGACAGCTGTGGTCTTTAATGACACTCTGCAGGTTAAAACCATAGGTTAAAACATTGGCACGTTTATGCTCAGGGGTTTTGTAGTCTGGCTGGAATTTTCCAAGGTATGATCTTATAAATGTTTAATTTTGTCCATTAAAGGGCTGTTTTCGTGCTGCGCCAAGCCAGAACGTCTGTTTTTGTTTTGGTCTGTGTGTGTTTACTATTCTCTGAGTGCCCCGGGTTGCCAGATAAGAAACAAATTGGCACACAAACACAGCGTGCTGCAACCATGGAAGCAAGCAAACCAACTTGATCAACTGAGATTGTAATGGATTCTACCTGACCTAAAAAGCCTTGTTCTCTTTTGAAAAAGCTCCATGACCACAACCGTGCCCAATGTCCTCAACCTGGCAACACGCGTGAGCTTCGATTCCAATATTGTGAATTTGGACTGCAGTACCTATTTGAAATGCTTGGTGTCAGTGTTACATATAGCACCTTTAATCAAAACAACCGGACAGCAGTTTGATTCATATTACCTGGAATGTACAATACACAAGTATATAATATACAAGACATTTATGAAAATGGGGATATGTTTTTGCAAATAAACTAATAAACTAAATTCACAGTTAACCAAAGGTTCCTCTAGATGGCGCTTACACCCTAAATAAATAATATTTTTTGTAATAGCTATGGACCGTTGGCAATAGCAATAAGATCACACACCTACAAGCATGTAAACACTGCTGGCATGTGGACAAGTTTTTCAAGTATGAGGTTTTAAAAAATAATGTGCATTTCACTCAACTTAAAAAATGATTCTCAGGTATGCGTGTGATCTGTGGGGGTGTAGGTCTGGCAAGATTTTCAGCTCAAAATCTAGGAAGCGGGCCACAAGGAGAGACATCACGAGATGGAGCATTTGATGATGCTTTGTGAATCACTTCCTGGAGGGCTAGCGCCCCCAAATTGATAAATGTGTATGTCCTTGAGGCCCTCTTTCATATAAAAGAGCTAGCTCATTCCCATGTCATTTTAGGCCCCAGTAAATAGTATTTTTTTAAATCCTCTGATGACCTCCCAAAGACCATTTACATCACTTCCTGTAGGGCTACAGCCACATAATTGATAATCTCATATGTCCTAGAGGTTACCTGCTAATTAAATCACTTCCTGTAGGGCTACGACCTTCGTGTTGTGGTACATTTGTGATATTAAGACAGGGGACCTAGAGCATCATATCACATTGTATGCAGATGATACCATCGTGTTAAAATAACCAAAATCAATAAAGTTCTCTTAGAGCTCTTACAGTTGATCAGTCAATTTAGTAGCTTCTCTAGTTTTAAGGTGAACAAAGATAATTTATCCATTGTTTCTAAATGAACAAGAGAGAAGAAAACCAACGATTCCCCACCGATGCCCCACCCCTAGGGCACTCTAAAGTCTACATTTTTATTGAAAGAACATCAAAAAGTTACATAAAATAATATAACTGCTCAGATAACTACACAACGCAAAGACAATGATTCAAATAGGAATCATGTTGGAAGAATGTTAGTTTTATTCATTTTATTTATTTACTTAATACATTTTTCTTTTCATTATAAATCCTTTCAAGAGATATTTTTATTTGATATACTACCATGTGTTCAATTCGGGGGAAGTTTCAGTTATGTATGTACAACAAGTTAAATGTATAAAATCAATAAATATGTTTTTTTTTAATAATATATAATTTTCTACATCAAGAAATGTGTAATTGAATTGAAACAAATGTCGTGGGTACAATACTGTGTAAGGCCAGTCAACATTAGTTAACATGGGGTAAAGTATGGCTCAAAGAGGGAGCAAAAAGCAGCGGGAGTAACTTTTACTGTAGTCAGATTTATTCTGTTTAATTATCTGTACATACACAGTTGTACCCATGACATTTTTCCGCATTCCGCATTGGGAAATTCAATTTACATTGGACAAACCCTGTCAGGAACATTTCACAGAGATTCAGATTGAAATCCAAACTTTTAAATTTAGCTCCGTTGACTCCCATACAAACATTTTCCATTTCATTAAAGAGAAACTAAAGGCTTACATGCTGCCTTTACATCTATAGCCTAATGAAAATTATGCCTGGACTTTAGAAACTGAAAAAGATTTTGCTTTGCCCTAAGCAACTTTTGCTTAGGGCCCCTAGTTGGTCAGGGCCCAACTGCCCCTGCCACCGCGACAAACCGTCCCATTTTTGGCTGGACTGCAGCAGGCGAGGTCAGCCCTAGAAACGCGGAAGTCTGTCACTGACTGAGTGACACAGTTGCTGAGTGATAGAGTTACACCATTGTCCGGTAGGAGTGATAGAGTTACACCATTGGCCAGTATAGAGACAGAGTTCTGGTGTCTCTCCATTGGTCGGTATATGGTCCAGCCATATACTAGGTTTCAACCTAGTTTCTTTTATGCATATATGTGGGTTCCAGGCGCACAGACTAAAAAATCCAAAAGATCTTTCATGAACTAATAATAATAGCGTGTTATTAATAAACATTTCTTTGCATGACTAACGATCGACAGAATGAAAGATCTTTCATACAGGACGGGAAGCCTGGAAATCGTCCTACACAACAGCAGACGCTGCCATATTCACAGGCTTCGACTCGGACATAAACATCTCGCATTCCATGTCCATATTCTGGCTGGACTGTATACCGGTCCAGCCGGAATATGGAATGCGACATCGCCAGTATAAGGACCGGTATGCAGTCCAGCCACATAAACAAAGGGGCAAACTCCGGGTCTGAAAAATGAAGCTAACAAGGAAGTGCCCAAAACTGCAGTTCCTCGAATGGCCACTTGAGGCTGGCTCCAAAAGGGAGTCAGTCCCCATAGACCCCCATGTTAAAATGCCCAACTTTACAGCTGAACTAAACATGTTTACAGCCTGATGCAAAAATCGCTTTTGGTCTCTATAGCTAATTTCCCCCTTCATGACAACTGTACGGGGGTGAATTCCTATATAACTCACCCGTTTTAATTTTATTAAGGCTTAAAGCTATGCATAATTAAGGGAGTGGCCGCTTTGAGTGACAGGTGGGTGCTGTCACAGGAGGATTCAACCGGCTTTGTATCCTTTCAATATGGGTAGTATATGCAAATGAACAATGTTTACCTTTCCTCCATGTTGCCTGCACCCAGAGCTCCCCGGACTTACCCAACTCTGGTAAGATTTTGCATCTGCGCTGAGCTGCGCCCCAGAGACAGCATCGGCATCAACTGCATGCATTTTTCACACTATATCCCTAATGCGAATAGATGGAGATATGGTTGAAAAGTGGCCCCTTCAATAAAGTTCCCCTTTAATAGTATGTAACTCATGGACGTCATTATAGGTCATTTGGTCTGGAAACACACATTTGGTCTGAAAACTCACATTTTCACACAGATAGTTATGAAGACCATAGGCCTACACTACAGTTACATCTAATTCATAT
>OMNR01044586.1:0-11593 GCA_900303205.1 Mora moro
GTCGTCGGGGAACAGGCAGGAGTCGATAACGGCGAAGACAAAGGAGCTTGAAACGCTGGGAAACCATCAGGAAGTAAACTAAACAATCTGGCATTATTACAATACACAGGTGCAACCCCCGTGTTTCCCATTGGGTTACAGTTATCTGTAAACACCAATCACAGACTGCCTACGCCCTCTCTAGTGTGAGCAAAAGGTGGGGTGTGATACCTGGGTGGGATTAGCACATGGATTATTACAATATAAAGGTGCAACCCCCGTATTTCCCATTGGGTTACAGTTATTTGAAAACACCAATCACAAACTGTGCATTCCCTCTCTAAGTTGAGCAAAAGGTGGGGTGTGATACCTGGGTGGGGTTGGCACACAGGCCAGTTGGTCTGTGGAGGATCTATTGTTCTGCAGTACATGAAAGAAGGGCCAGCTAATGCAATTACTAACCCCCCCCTCCAACTGCTTCCTGATCAACTCCTCAAGAACAGTGGGGGGTTAGGGACAGAGGTCTGGCAGGGAGGGGGATCTATTGGTCTACAGTACCTGAAAGAGGGGTCAATGTATATTCCAACCCCCCCTGCAAATTGCTTCTTGGTCAACTCCTCAAGAACAGTGGGGGTTAGGGGCAGATGTCTGGCAGGGAGGGGGTGAGAACAGAGGAACACAATCTTCTTCATTCCTCCGTTTGAGACTTCTAAATCTCACCAATCATCATTCAAAACATCTGTATATGTGTGTATACATTATATGTAACATCTTGGTCTTCCCAAACAGGAACGACTGAGGCGGCTAAACCACAATGTGGCCAAGGAGACGGCCCGAAGAAAAACGATGCTGGAGGCATCGGGAGCATTCGTCACACGTCCTTCCACCAAACCATGAACCTGTCCCTTTAATACAGTCATATCTTAAAGTCATGTTCATTTAAACATCGCCAGAAGCATGTTACTCCGGATATGGCTGGACAATTTTGAACTTTATTGAAGAATATCCAATAGACAGACTGAAACATTTTTGCAAATGAAACACAAATATGCAGAGCAAATGAAAAAAGAAAATCCAGTAGTTTTCCTTTAGGTTCTTAAGCAAACATTAACAGACTAACATGCTTTAGGAACAATGGATGACCTACAAAAAACAAATTTTACTACAAGTCTTGTCAGGTTTTCATTGTTTTAACATAATATACTTTTTTTTTCTTTGTTATACAAAAACATTTATTTATCCACTGTGTTCAGTGATTTATTACCAGTGCAGTGCAAAGGATTTCCATTAGATTAGACATTTAAAATAATGTCCATGTGATACTTTTAAAATGTTTTATTGCAGTAGATGTATTGCTAAAATCTCATACGGCCTCTCATATGTCCAATGCTTGGCTGTAGACCTAACTAGTGTCATTCCTAACATGCTTCCCATGCAGTCTGCATTACGTGTGCCGACACGAGAGAAAACGGCATACAAACATTGTTGCCATTGTTTTCTCACATTACAAGAAAGACAACTTTCTCTAAAATGATATATTGTACTGCCTGTTCACTGTTTTGTTTGGGGAATCAACATGGTATACAAACTTGACTTTGCTTTATTTGAATGCAACAATGATTTTTATTTTACATTAAAAGGTTAATAAAGACAAACGATTTGAAATATGTGAATGTTGTCCTGTATGAAGTCGGCCTATGGATTTGCTAGTTGGGAAACTTTTTAAAGGGAATGCAATTTTTATTGAGACATTATATGTATGTGAGTTTTTAAGGGACATGAAAACAACCACACAGTCATTGTAACAGAACAAAAGAAAAGAAAATCCATAACATCAATACTCAACCAGCACAACCAAAGACTACACGACAGCATCCACAAACCAACACATAGGACCCAAAGGTGCAGAGTACAAATGCATCACAAAACTAAAAGGCAAACACTGAAAACTTCAGTTCAGTTTGAGACTATCTCAGATAAGGAAATCTGTAAGTGGATTTATAGGTTAATTAGAGTCGTCTAGTGCGCATGGCCAAAATAAAAATATGTATTGGTTAATCTATAAAGCAACACAATATACAAACGTAATTTCTTTCTTTCTCTAGATCTGGAGATAAATAGGCTTTATGCACACTCTGTTCCGAGTCAGCCAGCTATTTCACTTACATTTACATTTAGGGCATTTGGCAGACGCTTTTATCCGAAGCGACTTCCGGCGCTTGTAATGCCAACAGACTACAACAGCTCAATTTTGTAAAGTCTATATACGGGCAGGGTGAGCCATCCTTTTTGGTCACAATGACCATAGGACTGGACCACTCACTGTCCGAGGGTTCGATCACCCCTAGATCCAACGTTAGTTGGACTGGTGAGTGCGCTTTTTTCGCCCTTTCGGGTATTCGGTAGGGTCGTAGCCTCAATGGGACTGGATCCTTCAATTAGATGGTGTGCTGGATGCTGAATTCTTCCTGGTCCCTTCTGGAATATCCCCGGCAAATCCTCATACAGCTGGTGAAGCTCCTGTTGCTGCCGTTCAGGAAGGTGCTGAAGGTTCAGCGTCTTGGCTCAGCTAGTTGCTTGCGGGCCAACTTCCTCTTTGTCTTCTGCCACTTGGCACACCAGCAGTACTTCTTCTGGTTGGGTTGTCTCTCGTTACTTCCATTCCTTGAGCAGATTGAGGTGGTAGGTCTGTGTCTTTATAGGTCACCGGTCCCATCTTCCTCAGCAACCTCGTAGGGCACCTGCCACTTGGCCAGCAGCTTGTTGGTGCTGTAAGGCAGAAGAAGCAGGATCTTCTGCCCAGGATGCAGTTCTCACTAGTGGGCTCTCTGGTCGTACCATAGTTTCTGATCCTTCTGGGCTCACTTCAGGTCCACCTTGCCCTCCTCCCAGTACTGCTCTAGGTGATCCCTCATCTGCAGCACATATGACAGGATAACGGCTGGGGCTGGATTCTTCGGCTCCTCCGGCTTCTCCCACTCTTTCCTCAGCAGGTCCAGGGGTCCATGTACCGACCAGCCCTGCAGAAGCTCGAACAGGGAGAATCCCGTGGATGCTTGCGCTAACTTGCAGTGTGCAAATATCACAAATGGAAGTCATCTATCCCAGTCCTGTCCAGTATCATCCACAAACTTCTGCAGCATCTGCTTAGCATCTGGTTTACGCCACTGGGATGTCGGGTGGGAAGACTTGAAGTAGCTACTTCAGGACGATAATCTCCCCAACGTCCTCAGAGATGCACTGCTCTGGCTTCATCCAGTGATGATACAAGGCCTTCAGGTGGTGGTAAGTCTCATGGGGGTCTCCCTGATGGAATGGAATGTCCCAGAGCCTCTGTCGGTAGGCATCTTGTGTCACGTCAAATTTTAATAGCAGTAGGAGTCTGCGGCATCTTCATCCATGTCAGAAGAGACCTCCAATTGGTAGGCCCACTCCTTCTGTTCGGTTCTGGCTCTGGCGGTACTTCTGTGGGTACACAGCAGTTGTCTGAGGCCCCTGAGGTACTTTGCAGCTTGCCATCCCACCACTTCCACCAATTGTCACAATCTGCCCTGAGTGAAAAAAAACCTAGAATATATACAACAACCACCATCAAACTGTATACACTAGACCTTGGCAACTCTCCATGTTGTCGGGGGATGCATTTACTTTTTCATCACAAACCATGTGGACACAGTACTGCAGTGTGTGACACATTATGTTTCACTTCCATTATCTCTTACTCAAATACTAATAATGCGGTATAAATACAAACAAAATAAAAATAACAAATAATCATCACATTTATTGATCAGAAAGGCAAAGCGACGTGTAGCAGACAAGTAGTAGGGCCCTTTTAAGGTAGAGGTAAACCTTGTTATTTCTAGTATTTCTAACATCACACTCAGCTGATTTTTCCACAAGTCCACAAATCACCTGGAGAATTCACAGTGGAGAGCATGCAACAATGACCTATTTATTACACTCATTTTGTAAGTATGTTTTTGATGTTGGTGGCCCTTGAGAAGTTGCCCTTTCAGAGTAGAAGCCCAGTTATGCGCAATATTTTATTATTATTAATTTGTTGTTAGGTTAGTATTGGACCATCCCAACTGATTCAGGCCAACCTGAACCAGGCCGTAATATGCCCAGGTCTGATCTACACTATTTACACTATGTACAATATTAACCGTACAAGGACCACATCAAGGCTTCGCTTGATTGCTCTTTCTTACATAGGTCAACAATAGGTCATACTCTCAACCCCAAATTAAGGGAAGCCTTATACATTCCATATAGTATATATAATTTTAATTTGAACACCCCCAAGACTTAAGTGTGTCATTTTTTTCTACATTTTTGTAGGGTGATTGAGTCTCAAACACCCAACCTAGTTCTGCACATGGGGCTTAAGAAGCTAGGAGTTGCTAGCACAGACCATAGCAACCCTCTCCAAAGGGTCTTTATCTCATGTCTCAGGTGAATATATATACACACACACACACACACACACACACACACACACACACACACACACACACACACACACACACACACAATATATGAGTGTAAGATTAGTTTGAGTATATTATATAATCAGCAATCAGCCTGTGGCACTGCTGAGGTGTTATGGAAGCCCAGGTTGCTTTGATAGCGGCCTTCAGCTCGTCTGTATTGTTGGGTCTGGTGTCTCTCATCTTCCTCTTGACAAGGTTCAGGTCAGGGTTCAGGTTCAGGTCAGACGAGTTGGCTGGCCAATCAAGCACAGTAATACCGTGGTCAGTAAACCAGTTACTAGTAGTTTTGGCACTGTGGGCAGGTGCCAAGTCCTGCTGGAAAAATAAATCAGCATCTCCATAAAGCTTGTCAGCAGACGGAAGCATAAAGTGCTCTAAAATCTCCTGGTCGACGGCTGCGTTGACTCATCTGTTGGTGGACCAACACCAACAGATGACATGGCACCCCAAATCATCACTGACTGTGGAAACTTCACACTGGACTTCAAGAAACTTGGGATCTGTGTCTCTCTACTCTTCGCAAGGAGTGGAGAGGAACAGAATCCATGTTGCTTCCATAACACCTCAGCAGTGCCACAGGCTGATGGCTTCCATAACTCCTCAGCAGTGCCACAGGCTGATTGCCTTCATGCCACATTGATGCAGTAATTCGTGCAAAAGGAGCCCCGACCAAGTATTGAGTGCATAAATGAAGGTTGACATTTCTGTATTATAAATCCTTGTTTTGATTGGTCTTATGTAATATTCTAATATTTTGATACTGGATTTTTGATTTCATGAGCTGTAAGCCGTAATCATCAAGATTAAAACAAAAAGTCTTGAAATATTTCACTTTATGTGTAATGAATCTAGAATATCTTAAAGTTAAAGCACTTTTTGAATTCAATTATGGAAAAAAAACTTTTTCACAATATTCAAATTTTTGGAGATGCACCTGTGCATATCTCAAAAGATTTGAATATTGTGAAAAAGTTTTTTTCCATAATTAAATTCAATAATTGCTACGTCTCCAAAATTCAATGCGGGATTGAGAAAGGCAACACAATACACAATTCCTTTCCAATGTATCCAAGGCTGCATCAGGCTTTGATCAAGCTCACTGTATGATACAACATGGGTATTTAATGCCATTGCAAACAAACATAACCATAGAACTGTAAACAAGATTATGCTTGAAAGCCTACTCTGTGTGGTTCACATTAAAAGGAAACAACAATGTTTTCTTGCTTTTATTTAGTAAAAAAACATACCCATCGGGTTTTATACAAAATATGGTATGTACAAATCATCATGTATACATATTTTATCTCAATCAGTGGGTTATTTGAACAAAAATATCGGACGTTCCACTGAGAAATGTTTCTTAGACAAACTGCATATCTCATTTAAGGTGCATTGCTTGATATGAGCATTATTGAGCAATAATATGAGCAAAAAATGTGGGGGCACTTCAGGTGATGTATTGTTGATCTCTGAAATAATACAAATCGTGACATTCTGGTAGGCAGTAGTAGAGCAAAATACATATAAAAAATACATAATCAAAAAGTGCTATAGCATATAAATGACTTCACAAAGAAACAGCAACCATGATTCTTCTGACAATATGTCAGATCAGCAAGCAAACGAACAGAAATGTGTCATGGCAACAATTTAGCCTCTTCATTCTGAAGAGAAGGGAAGGGAAGGTTTGCTGACAATCCATTATGAAAAGCAGAAAACTAACAGACCTACAATTGTTTTAGCTGTACATGTTTTTTTAATCATCATTCTTTTAATTAATTGTAGTGAGCGCATGTTTTCAATAGTTGAACCACCAAAAAGATCCAAGGCTTGTCCATGCCCAATATCATAAAATCCCAAATTTACTTATTACTGGGCCAGTTTAGCTACTCTATGAACTTGCCAAATTGGAAAAAGGTGGCTTGTAATGTCTTGTGATTCAGCAGACTTGTAGCACTTGTGTGTTTCCATTGCGCTCTTCATCAACCTATGACCAAAAATGAAAAGGTTAGATTATATATTGGCATGCAAACATTTTATATCTAGAAAAGTATCAAGTCATGGCCTCATACTTACTTCAGTGTATACTGGTGGTGATTGGAACTGGAATGCTGGTGTGGTGATAAAAATTGGGCTGTCATCCCCGTCAAAGTCATCCAGCAATGGTGTGAGAGGCTGATCCAGGTCACAATAACTGGGTGGTACTGATGGCATACACAAGGACACCCAACTCAGGGATGAATTGCTAACTGATCCTTCCTGACTGCTGATGCTGTTGGTGCGACTTCCTAGGCCAGCTGTTCCAATGACCAAGGGCAGCTCCAGAATCAACTTCTCACTGCCTGGAATGTGGACATAGATCTGAAGGAAAAATGGTTCAGACTCATCAGTGCTTCCCATCTTGTTCAATTGCTGAGTGAGTCGCTTTGGATAAATGCATGATTAAATGACTAAATACAAATAATAAGTCAATAAAAAAAACTCACCATTAGGGCATACTCCACACGGATAATATTGCAGGCCAGCATGGATGGCTTGATCTTGGGCACTCGGATGGTCTTCCCATACCAGGCATCACACATGCCAGAAATAACATGGTTGCCACGAACCGAGGAAAGCTTCTGGAGAAAAACTTTGGTCCGACCGTTGGCCTGGTAGATGTGTTTCGCGATAATGGCTGCTTTGGGGACAACAATGCGGGAGCAGGTATTCTCAAACTTGGCATTGATGCAGATATCCTCTCCCTCGCAGAAGCCCCGCCTGTCAATTTTGGCACTGAGTGACACCTGGCCATCTGGAATGAACATGCAGGTCACTTTCTTCTCTTTAGTACCACCTGTCGGAGACTGAAAAAAAGATCTGGCTTAAAAATGAACAGTGTTCCTCTCATGAATCCACAAATATTTTGTGGGATCAAATGACTTGTAATTACGACTACCAGCTAATGTTACATATCATTTATGAAAGAAAAATCTTAACTTCAATTTCCCTAAACTGACCTTGATTTGAAATGCATCCCAGAGATTTGAATAGCTGTTACAAAGATGTTGCATTGGCTTTTGTTGAAACCCAGTTAAACCCAAATGTGTTCAACTGAGCACATAATAGCTATGGGGAAAGTTGGTCAAATGTGTAAATTCCTGACAGTTTCCAATTTAATTGTGTAACTTTATCGAGTAGGCTGCCAATAGATTCAAGATTCAGTTTAGATTGTGTCTATGGTGTTGGAACAGCCACCACTACCGTCTTCCATTCTGATGTACCATTTTTTTCCCTGAACACCAGATGTCTCCAAACTCTCTCTTGTTGAATAAACACTGGCTATTTGAAAAGCACTGTCACGGACTGCCATGTGTAAGATATAGGGGTGTGGCACCCAACAGATCAACAGACTCACCAACAGATCTGGTGTGCATACATCTAGGGGTTCCTCCACTTCGAAGGTTTTCCTGCACTCGAGGGCAGGCTGACCCGGCCTCTCCATCGACGCTTTAACGTAGTACTGGACGGAGCCAAATTTTCCCTTGTAGGATGACACCAATTGCCTGGAATCATTAGAGAATAGAGAATAAATTAGAGCAACCTATCAAACGTGTTGGGTGTGATACTATTCAATGTTTAGTTAACACAACATACCCTTCTTGGGGTAGCTCGAATCCAAAGCTGTATTCGTATTTATTGCAAGGCCTCAATATTACTGATCCATCAGCATCTGTTAAAGAAAACATCAATGATGTTGCAATCAGATCTCAGGACAAATATTAAAACATTGTAAGCTCTATCATTATCTACGTACTGAGTAAAACTAGCACAATTGTATCCCCCACAACGTCCATCGCAAGCATTTCAGTAGCGAGATATATTTGCAAATATTCACGCTGTGTAATAAAGCCAGAGAACAGCTGGGTGCGAGTCGGCGGCCCAACACTAGTGGCCGCTGTTGTTCTGCTTCATATTGGGCGGATAGAGAAGTTGGGATAAACAAACTAACCCGCTGCACGGACAAGGACATCACAATGCTTACTTGCTACCGAAATGCATTAAATGAGATGAACGTGTGACCAGAAGGTATAACGATATGAGTATTGGGTCATATATTGAGCTATGTAAAACTAACAACTATCCTGATAGGACTACATACACGCATAGAAATAAAAGTACGGTGCTACCCAGATAGTCTGAGTATGGTACTACCCAGATAGTTTGAGTATGGTACTACCCAGATAGTTTGAGTATGGTACTACCCAGATAGTTTGAGTATGGGTCTCAAACTGGACTTACCGACTGGCTGGTCGTCCAGGAGGACGAGCTCCTCGTAGCGGAGGTACTCCGTCTCCTGCCTGCAGCGCTGCTTCCCCTTGCTGTAGTGCACCTTAGCGCAGCCCACACCGAGGACTCGCATGGCCAGGACCCGGGTGGCCTGGCTCACCTCCACAACGATCTTCCCGGCCACTTTGTCTCCGCTGCAATAAAACGTTTTGCTCGGATCGTTGAAAACGACTTCCAACGTTTTCACACACTTCGTCATAGCAACCATGATGGCTTATGCATCAATTCACCTCACAACTGTTAAATGATCAAGTGACAAAGACTACTGCAACGACTATGATTAACGAAAAGTTATATGTAGATGACGTCGGCTCTATAAGCCATTGTAACGCAGTTTAAAGCAGCGAGCAGCTGATAAGGGGCCAGACGGCAGAGTGTGCGGGCGGGTTGTTGTTCACACACTTGTACACACGGAGAGCGTGCGCAGCGTGGCTCAGCGCGTGCACCTGAACGCCATTGGTCGAAAAAGTTGTTTGCGTCAACCGCAGCCAATGGGCGTCTGAACAGGGCGCGTGGACAACGCATGGTTGAAAGCACTGAGCACGTGCTCAGCTGATGTCCCCCCCTGCAGAATAACACCAGCAGCCGCGTGCGGACTGGAGGAGTGGGGAATTATTATGAAATTATTGAATTCACTGTTTGCTCGTCTTTCAATCCATGACATACATAACGTGGTGGCTAAATTGGTTTAAGTCTTATTTAAAAGAGAGAGACTATTTTGTATTCTTGGTTAACTGCACATGTCAGCGAATAAAAAGTATGTGGGGTTATATATCATCAAATGTGGGGTTCCACCTTTTACAGTCTATGGGTTCCACAAGGCCAACTACATGTAATAACATGTAGGGGAGACTGGACATTTTAACATGTTTGATCATCTCTTTGGCAAGTTGATATCAAGTTTTCAAACTCTATAGGCTACACTTTTAACATTTGTCTGTCTGTAACCAGGGCCGGCCCGAGCCTTTCTGGTGCCCTAGACGAGGTCAGTACTGCAGAAGGTGCCCCTCCTTAAGTCCTCAACATGCTTCTGCATGATTTGTCTGAATCCTTCATGGTCACGTCATCCAACAATGTTGCAAACAATTTTCAATGTATACGTTTGCGCAACCTATGCAACGTATCATTACACCAAATGTACACTAGAGGGTGATTTATCAAACAACTATACTACCAATGCGTGCAACATCTGGATAATAGACTGCAAAATAAAAAGTCACCCTGTTTTCAAGGGGTGACAGTAACAGTAACTGGTGAACACACTTCCTATTATTTTGTATAGGAGTGTAACAAACCTTTCAAAAGTAGAGCAATTATAAGATTTCAATGTTTATTAGAATCAACATCTAAGCTAGGTTAGCTGTAGCCTGCAACTGAGAGGTTGCACACACAGCCCCACTTGTCAATTCACCAATCAGTGGTCCGCAACATCTCTGTGGGTGTCGCGTTACTCTCGTGCCTTTGATTTGAACAAAATGTACTAGGTTTGTACTATTTTGTACAAACAAAATGCGTATTTGTACAAATACGCATTGATGTTGCAGATGCCTGGTTGTCTTGCTTACATGCTGAAGTTGCCTGAGCATGTATAAAGGCCTTCAGGCCAACATGCTAAAAATTACCATACATCGTGCAACACACACATTTAGACTGCGGGTTGCAACCAGACCCTATTGGGAGGTTAAGATGAGTGGAGGCCTGGATGTTTAGGAGACTTTGTAAACATTGTTTTTAAAGGTGCCATATAAATAAAGGTTATTATAATTATGTATTCGTCTCTCTGCCAGGGATACCTGCTACCAAAACGGCAACCCGTCGCCCGAAGCTGAATTCACACTACTGCGTACCCCATGTTCGCAGAGATCCACATTAGGACTCAAAGACATGACGCAGATCTTTACAGAGCTGCCTGCGTTTATACTTCCACATCACGTGAACATGTACAGCATAACAAGTGGGCAGCATAGCATTTCCAACCACAAAGGTACATGAACTGATGAGCAAATCCGGAAACAGAAACAACAGGCGATTGCTACAGACAAGCTAGACGCTGCTATCGAGGCAGATCTAAATTGATTAAAAGTACCAATTACTTTGAAGGCATTTATTCATCGTAGTTCGTTTTTACTTCGCTCCACTCCACTCTTAAAACCCAGACAAAACCAGTATGTTGACATGGCTGTGCATCACTGTCCACTTAAAATTATGTTAGATTCAGGCGGATACATTGGTCTATAGCAGGGGTGTCAAACTCATTTTAGTTCAGGGGCCACATACAGCCCAATTTGATCTCAAGTGGGCCGGACCAGTAAAATCATAGCATAATAACCTATAAATAACGACAACTCCAAATGTTTTCCATATATATAAGGAAGATACCACGGGTAAAAACAGACTGTTTCTTCAGACCCTCTAACAATTCATTTATCTTCTCTCTTCTCAGCTGTCCTTGCAAGCTGTTGTATTTTTTGCCATGATGGGTCTCATAGTGGCGCCGAATATTATACTCTTTGAGCACTGAAACCTGCTGCGAACACACCAAGCACACAGATGTCCCATTCACTTCTGTGAATAAATAGGAAACGGTCCATTTTTCTTGGAAAACTCTGCACTCTGTGTCCACTTTTCTCCTTTTTGACAAAGACATTTTGGGTAATGAGGGTACCACAGAGTGTAATGTGGACAGCAAAAAAACACGTAGAATAGATTATAATAACGATAAGGCATTTTTTACCGGCAGCTCCAGCATGAACAGTTTGCTTGCTTGACAGTGTTGTGTGCGACCC
>OMNR01044610.1:0-11477 GCA_900303205.1 Mora moro
CTGTGTGTAGCTGGGAGCCGGGTTGACCGCTAGTAACCTCCCGGGAGTCCGGGAGATCTGGGTGAAAGGGGAATGACGTCAGCGGCTGCCGGAGAAACCCGAAGAGGAGTCGAAGCGTCCCGATCCCAGAGCAAGCAGGATCCTGTGTGTTGTTGTGAGCATCGTGTCGGACTGCAGGATCGTTTGCGTGAGGTTTGCGTGAGGTTTGAGGGCCATGCTTCTGTTCAGCCTCTATACGTCTGACTTCAGACACAACACAGACCACTGCCACCTTCAGAAGTTCTCTGATGATACAGCCATCATCGGATGTGTATCGGAAGGGAACGAACAGGAATACAGGGGGGTCATCATGGACTTTGTCGACTGGTGTGAGCAGAACCGTCTCCACATCAACACCAGTAAGACAAAGGAGATGGTGATTGACTTCCGCAGGAAGAAGCCCCTGACTGCACCGGTGAACATCCAGGGTTTGGACGTTGAGATGGTGAAAACCTACAAATACCTGGGTGTTCACCTCAACAATAAACTGGACTGGTCAGACAATACACATGTCCTGTACAAGAAAGGCCAAAGTCGTCTTCATTTGCTGAGGAGACTGAGGTCTTTTGGAGTGTGCAGGACACTGTTAAAAACTTTTTATGACACAGTGGTGGCATCTGCCATTTTCTATGCAGTGGTCTGTTGGGGAGGAGGATGCACAGAGAGGGACAGAAACAGACTCAACAAACAGGTAAAGAGGGCTAGCTCTGTCGTGGGCTGCCCTCTGGACTCCGTAGAGGATGTGGGTGAGAGGAGGATGTTGGCCAAGCTGACATCAATCATGCATAACACCTCTCACCCCCTGCATGAGACTGTGGGGGCATTAAGCAGCTCTTTCAGCCACAGACTGTTGCACCCACAGTGCAGGAAGGAACGCTATCGTAGGTCCTTCATCCCAACCGACTTTTTAACTTAACTTAACATAATATTTCTTTTCGAGTCAAATTATTCATATCTACAATCATGTGCAATTTTTTTTTATATAGTGCAATAACCATCAAGCGGTGCAATTTATTTATATCTATCTTTATATATTTATATGTATACTGTATCTATAATTGTATATATGGAGGATGTGTATGTGTATGTATATTGTATATTGTCTATATTGTCTATTTTTTATTGTCTATAGTGTATTTGTATTTATGTATATCGTGTATGTTTGGAGCTGCTGTGACGACTAAATTTCCCCGATGCGGGATTAATAAAGTCTATCTTATCTTATCTTATCTTACATACTGTCGTGGAAAATATGAACTACACACCACATAAAACATAAGCTTTACCATATAGCTAAAAATTAAAAGCCTTTGAATAAAGTCTCTATGCACCTCAAAGAGCTCCCGTATAGTGTCTCCTGACACTATAAGGGATCATGAGACCTAACACTACAGCCATGGCATATGGCCCTCAGGATGGACCACCTCACTCCTTTAGTATGGAAATAACTCGTCTCACCCCAACTACCCCCTTCCTGATTGCATTATGTACTGCTAATCAACTCTAACGCTAATAGACTCTCAGTACATGTATTGACAATTAACTTGGCCTCTCCAGCCACGGCTAGCTTCAGCGATGGCCAATCCTCAACTCCACACGTGACTCCTCTCACCTTCGTTGTTACTGCCCTATATACTTTCCCTATAAGAAGCATGTACACCCATTGGCTCTCTGAAGATGCTTGGTAAATGCTGCCTGTGTCTTCCCATGATCATGCTCTATTAAAATCAAATGCTTTGCTGTCAAGAAGTGCAAAGTGACTTTTTTCATCACATACCCACCGGTGGCTCTCACCCTGGGGTGAGGCAGGCAATAAAAATCAAATCCAGACAGGCCATAAAAAACAGCCAGAGGTCCATCTCTTGCATTCACTAAGAATGCACATTACACATGCATATTATACGTGCACGTTGTCAAAAAACAAAACGAGATAACTCCAAATCCACTCTGCCTAAGGGCTAGTTTAACACGTGGAAAATGCAATTTGGCAAACATTTAAATACCTTTATCTCTACATTTTGTTTTTGGAAACTCTTTTTAAAGTTTAATGTAGAACCTCAAAAAAATCTTTGTTCAATTAATTCTACACTACAAATAGACATTTGTTTGTTAGTGGAAAACCATTAATAGCAATAGGGGGGGAAAAAGCCACTTACCAAAGAATCCATGTCAGTCACATTCGGTGGTGCAAAGATTGTTTGCACCATGAATTTATGTTTACTCTTCTCATTGGGGTCGTAGTCAAAGGGCTGCAGCATAACTGTGAACCAAACACAAAAGACAAATCTATTCACACAGCACATTTCATACAGGAACCTTATCTACTTCACACATGACCAAATCAAAAAAGTAGAATAGAAGGAAATCAACATGATAAAACACACAAGCAGAAACAGTGTTCCATTCGCGGTGCAGTTGACCTGGCTACAAACATGCCGTGTTGTTTCAGCATCCGAGCACCCAGAAAGTACTGACCGTGACCATCTCATTCAACAGGTGGCTATGAAAAGGAGAACTACGCTGTAGGGCTTGTGCATCGCCACGTCACATTATCATTCTTAATCTGTGATATTAACCAAGTTGTTTGTTTCATTTCTGCCTTCGTCAAATCTATTTCTTTTATATATCAATTAAGTTATGTTATTAAGGCTACCAATATTTGCTCAACAAAATTGGTTTGACATTACTGACTATAAAGTTGTGAGGATGCACTATAAAGAAATGAGTCCTTCATTATAGTACATTCATCACACTGGATGCTTTTAGATCTATTTAGACACAATCTAACCTTTATTGAATAAACAAAGCTTTCCAACACCCATACCCCCTCGTAAACAAGTATTGGCCCTTTACATTTAACCATTCCCGACATTTTCAGCTACAAGGACGGCTAAATAAAATGACATTATTTACCAATGCTGTAAATTAAATTAAGTTATTTTTAAATTGGCATCTCTATTGGGTTAAGTTCAGGTCTTCAACTAGACCTCTAAATGACAAAACAGACAGTTGATTCCTTCTCAAGCCATTATGCAGGCTTGCGTTTGCATTTCTGGATCATGGTGTTGCTGCACCACCCAACTAGATACTTTAATACTAATAAGATCATGTTGATCAACACTTGCTCAACGCCCCAGACACACAACTGTTCATGGTGTTCTTATTGTGGCGAGCTGTGGTCTTGTTTTTTTGTTTGGGGGTTTTTTGTCAGACGCAATACAATGGGAGCTACATCCTGTTACACTTTTCACTGTAGAGATTCTCCCCAAGGGCTTAAATGTATTCAGTGGTGCATCCATATTGAAATATACAGGTGTGTAGGGGTGTTGGGTGATGCAGTCTATGACAAACTAATGAGGTTGATTAGGTTCACTTAAAATTCTGTTTATCTAATACATTATACATATACACATATTTGCCTTTGTCTCAAGATTTTAAAATATCCAGTGTTACAAACAGAGGTTGATCTTCAGGATTTTTGGCACTAGCCGGTCGGGTTAGTGGAGCAACATTCTAACCAACCCCCGATTCATTTAATTGTACTTGTATTCAGCTCTGTAGTAGTAACACGTTTTGGGCTGGAAACATGCTCAGTGGCTAGCGACAACTAGCATAATAAAACTGTTTTTAAGTCACGTCGCAATTTCTGCATAACATACTCCCTTAAAAAAAATAAAAATAAATAAATGTATTAAAAAGAAATCAGACAAAATAGTTCCACTCGCTCTTACTGCTCGTACTCGCCTGGCGGCCCTCACCCAAAGTGTAAACTAATGTCCAGCCCTGGTTACAAATATGCAATAGTAAAGAGAATTAGGAAGGGTACATTTCAAAGAACTGTAGTTGGCTATATGACAACATTACAGGGAACATCATGTTCATTTCAAATGCTGCTGTAAACATGCAACTTCTACCCTTCATATGGCTCGTGGTCATGGTTACTTTTATCGAATCAAACAATTGAGTTTAAAGCTGGGGCAACGGCACTAAAAGTCCATTCAAAGTTGGGATCATTTTAGGCCTGAAGAGGAAGTAAAACCATCAGCAGTGTTTTCCTTATGCACCATTCATCCACAGCCAACAGATGTACACGTGCCACTGCGTCGGTGCCGGTCAGGCCGTCACTACTCACCAGAGATGGTGACGGTGGCTCCGGGTTCGATAACGCCGCTGTTCGGCCGCACGCAGTACCTGCGCGGTGCAGTCGTCTTCACTTTGAAACATACTCTTCTGTCCGAGGGGTTTTTTAATTTGAGGTTTGTGGTGACGACGTCTGTGAAGGGACCTGCCGGACAAAGAATTACAGGAGAAATGTGGTATCAATAATATGTACCCGTGTTAACCTAACGAGCACAAATGCTACAGAAAATGGAACCTATTTCAAACATCAAATCAGATCAGCTCTACCTTCAAAGGCCTAAAGTAGAGCTTCAAGAGCCTAAACTAACCGCTGGATGCAAATACTGAGGTTACCATGTGAACCTTATTTCTCACCAACTGGACAACAGATAATGTAAACATCTACACATGGTTAAACACAGGGCAGAGAAGTTAACATTCCTGATAATGTCCACTGAAAGGAGTGCTAAATTTAAAGCAAGATGAAAGTGTTGCATATGCCCTTGAACTTGATGCTTAAGTGGACAGATTTAACAGTTTGGTACAAACAGTAGCCGTTTGTTTCTGGACTGCTGTACTGTACATTAAGGACTACACTTGCCATGAGCTACATGTGCCAAAATATAGTCCCTTTGGCATATACATTTGCTTTCACCATTGTAGCTTCCTCATTCGGCATGTTGCAAATTGCAGCACCAAATGAGACCTGGTGTTAAAAATTTCAAACTGAGGGCATCTTTACATTGGCCGTCCTAAAGCGTAATGCTTTCTCTGAAAACAATCATGTTTACACACATGATTAAAGGGCCACTATTTTATCACTTTTATTAGGTAGCCTAGCATAGACTTATATTAACATAGTAACCTCTTCCTTGACAACTCAATTCATGTGATTATTGAGCCCGTAATGCCCATGTGGGTGTGCATAGCATTCTAACCACAAATAATATTTATTACATCGCGAGTCAAGAACTCCCACTATCACAAATCAAACAAAGGATTGATAACCTGACTTTGATCACTTCCTTAAACACTGTTTTTGCTTGAGAATGTGTCATGTTCCGGAAGAAAGATGCTGGGGGTTTCTGTTTATTGTTAAACTGGCAGACAAACTAGAATCGTCTTTCAATTATTATTTTTTTTAACATTAAACAACTTCTGGATTTGTACAATTTGAATTAAAAAAACAGCAGAAGAATTTGACTGAATTGAATGATTCTGTATTCTGTATGAAAACTAGACATGGAGGGGCTCCCTAACCGGGGCTTGAGATGTCTCCTCCAGCTAGGTTATATGAGCAGCAAGCACAAATCAATTGAATCAATTTAGGTTACTTCTAATTCTTCATATTCATATGGATGTCTCATGCCCACATCTTGTGACAGGGTCTGCCTCACATTAGGCCCTTAACTAGTGACAGCTCAGCTTGGATGGGCCTGCTTGGATGGGCCGTGCGGAAAACATGTAATAAGCCCCCCGAAACTCAATCACAACAATTAGCCAAGGAGCTCCAAATTAATCTGCGAGCAAGTTAAGGATACCCCATGATTCAGGCCATGCAAAACACTGAGGCAGGGGTGCACAAAAAGTTCAGGAACATTTGGTAAGACTGAAAAATAATAACAAAAACAAACGCCTTTTGGTTATGTTCAATTCAGTTTTGACCAACAACAAGGTCCTCTTGACGGGACAAACAACTTCACTTGTTTTCATGCATGCAATTTGCATACATGAAAACAAGTGACATAAAAATACCAATAGCCTGTATTCAGTATTTCTACTGGGACTAATGCAAGCCATTAGGGAACGGGAACGAGAACGAGAACGGAACAGAGATCAGCAAAGGTTTCCGTCCAGGTGTATGAAGTAGGTACACTAGCTGTGCTAGTGACATTAACTTGTCGTGGATAGAACCGGAATAGGATTTTTACTTTACATTACATTTACATTTAGGGCATTTAGCAGACGCTTTTATCCAAAGCGACTTACAAGTACATCTGTTCGAAAGAGACAGCAATATATTTCTGAGGTAAATAAAGATATGAATAGAGCAGGTCTTCCAGCATTCCAAATTGCAGGGTAATAGCATAATATTCCCACTGCTAGGATGGCTGCATAAGATAAATCTTAAATGATGCATTGCTTAAAATAAAATTACAAGATTCATTTTAGGCCATATATTATTATTATACTACTGCTACCATTATTATTGTTATTATTATACAGAAATGTTGGACCAGGCAAACTGTTGATTGGTGATCATGAATAGCCCCCTGCTCAGCTCCATAAGGAGACGAGGTAGCAGCCAGACTACTTCATACACACTAGCTGGAATCAGCATGCCCTCTATGTACACCAATCTACTGTTGAGAAACAATAGCCACGGAAAACACCTCATAAACTACAGAAAAGCGGTCGCCTAAACAACCTCTTGATTTCCGTGTGCGTGGGAGTACCACTGAATAACGAGACACGCCTGAAGATGAATAGGCGTGTCATGATGTCATCAATACTTAAGCTTTCACCTACATTTCTGTAGGTGTATTTGTTTGTGGGCTCGAGTGGGAGAAGGTATGGACGGACCCTTGTGCTCAATATTCACAGTATACACGGGCCATTCTTCACACCCTGTACTCCGTGATAAGACGCAATGCATGACCAGCTCAGAGAGGTCCCACCCAGTGGAGGCCAACATGTACCGTTGAAGCACATGAACAGAGCTCCGCTTACAACACAGGTGCGTCACAAAGAGGAATTCATACACACACACACACCAAGTCAACGGGTCAACTGTGTTGTGGTGCTTCCGTTTGGTCACTAAACTGACCCGAGTGAACCCAAATAAAAACTACAATTCCGTGGGTGAAGATGGAGAGTAAAATACAGGTTCAAGACGTGTAATTGTGGCAATAAAAGAATAGCCCCTACCGATGCATTATAATGTAATACAGTATGGATCAAGACAGGGAACTTAGCTCCGTGGGTCCATGTGCGCCACAAAGACACTAGAGCAGTTCTCCAGTCTGCTCACATCAACAACCCAGCGGCCCTCAAAACCACGGCATGCTGTTACGATTAAAGAGTGTTGGATTCCGTGTATAGGCCTACCAAGAGGACTACTCGTATGGAGCTTGAAAAAGAGAAAGCCTTTGAACACAGTGCAGAGAGACGCCCACCTCGTGTTCTCCCATGTAGTCGCTGCAAGGTGCAACCTTTACTCAAGCAGCGCTACCGTGTCCCTCTCATCTCCCCTCATCTCTGCTGAGTTAAGGGTCCCCCAGGCCAGTGGGACACTAAAAATAACAAGCAGGGAAAGGAGGGCTGCCCCCTCTAGCTTGCTGGAGGAATCCCAGCAGAACCTCTAAAGCAGGGCAGCTCCAAGACATACACAGACAAATTTAGCTCCATCTCTGGAACCCAAGAAGAGCTGTGGCCAACTCATCCTCTTGCCCATATCGCCTTGCCTGAGGACAACATGTCAGAAGTTATTGAATCCTCGTCTTTGACTAAAACCTCAAAATTCTGCCATTGTGGACTTGCAATTGGCATCATTTGAATTAGCTTCAGATTCTTAGCACAGGCTGCTTGTGCCATAGAAAGAATGGAGGTAGTAACCATTTTGTTTTAGAAAATGAACAAATACAATTTTAGTTTTACGTCACTTATTGCAAACGGTAGCCTGACCTGCCGATTGATGATTTCGCTGAAGAAACCTTGTGTTTAACTTGCCTGGACTTCTCCATTGCCATGTCACATTGTTGATTTTGTACTATACTACCTACTATTGTAGGTTAAGGTTTAAGTCAATGAAAGGAAATGTCAACCATGTGACGATTGGCAACAGTATTTTGACACAGTGGACAGTCTCTAATGAAAAATGTGATTATAACAAAGCATGTCTGTTCTATCAGTTATAGCAACATGAGTGTGACATAATTTTATATTAATGTAACTGAATTAAGGACAGTTACTCCCCCATTTATTGGACTCATTTTTACCCTCACCTGATGTAGATGTATGCTCATGCCTTCTCTTCATCACCCTGGCCCAAATCCATCCATTTACAATCAAGTGAATTGATTCATACACAAACGCTTTACAGAGGTTGTAAAGATACAAATTTGTACCGAATATGAATGGGAAATTGTGTTGTAGATTAAATAACGCAGGGTCATTTGTACACAATTATTTTCTTTATGGTTCACGAATCCAACTTTAAATATGACTAACATAAATCACACTATATAATACTGTTGTTCATACTTGTACTGACATATGTCAAGTTGTCCACTAACGTTATGTCGATTGTATGGGGTTAGCTTGATAGCTAGTCAACTACTTATTCATGACTGGCAATGGACACGTAACAAGTTGAGTAAGGCAGTGCATGAAGAGCAATAACTTTACTTTATACACGACTCATCGACTGTGTCTTTTCTGAGACTGGACTACATGTAAAACAAAAAAGGCTGAGCAGTGTAAATATTAACTTAGATTCTGGTTAGAGAGCCGGCTAGTCAACGTTAGCTAGCTAGCTAAACATTAGCTCCAACTGACATATCTTGGGTAAAAGAGCAATGCTAATTGGAAGGGGAAAAAAGCCAATAGTCAATTCGTTCATTCCTAAGGATTTGATGTGGCTGGCTCTGAAAAGGTGTCTCTAAACGTTACATTAATAAATGTTGTATACAAGGTAGCCACTCGGAGATGGGCAGGTGACATAAAGGTAGCAGTAACAGTGAACAGTGAACAGTGCGAATGATCACGGCTGAAGCTAAGTTGCCATTCCAACTCCGGCAAACACTTGTAAGCAGTGATGAAATCCTTGCTCATATGCTTAATTTCAATAGCCAAAAGTTCATAATGACTGGTATAACGTCAATCAAGTTAACCTAGTGACTAATCAATAAAACACTGGGTTTTTTTTCAGAGAAAAGGCTAAGATCCCATTGAAATAACAATTTGCTTGTGCTAACAGGCTGTGCTACCAAGACTTGGGGTTAATTGGCATTGGTGCCCAAGCAGGACCATTTATAAAAAGGAATAGGAAAGATATTTGCCCACGTCTCTCTCGTGTTTAAATTAATGACCCGTCACCACACACTGCCGCAACACACGGCCCTGGGTGTGACTGGCGAGCCCGCGAGAGGAGCGTCTGCTCGGGCGTCCACGTCACTACAGACCGAGGCTCCATACGGGCCCCGCTTCCTCCTTTGGCTAGCTTAAAATGGCGCTGAACGCTAGCCGAGGTTAGCAAGGCAGCTAAGGCAGCTCCGCGAAGGGAGTGTTAAATCACTCCACCGTGGGTAACTCTCCACTTGCACTGCGAGAGACGTGGCCCTCTTTTTTTTTTTTTTTTTTTTCTAAAACAGATAAACACACGTACGTACCTTTGAATTTCAGGTCGGCGGGGGGGTCAAGAATAAGAACTTGCTCCAACTTTGACATTTTTAGCTTTGGGGGGTGGGGATGCACTTAGACGCGATCTCGGGGAGCCACTGACAAGTGGAAGTCCTGGATCCCTCGCCACTGCGGAGTCAAACGCTGACTGAGCTCTGCTGAGCGCGGAGCATGTGGGTCCAAATACTTCGACGCGCGCGTGCGCGACCTAGTGTGCGCGCGTCACCGCGTCGACTGCGCGGCCGACCGGTGGAATTAGTTGTCGGTGCGGTGCGGTGCGCGTGAGACGCGGTCCTATGTTCTGCAAGAGAGTTGCTTGTTCAGCTTACGTTGAACCAGTGCTATTCTTACAGCTGCATGGGTGTGGGATACAAAGGGTAGGGCCGAACATGCAACACTAGACACATCTGCTGTAGACTATTCTACTATTTCATAACGTAACATAATAAACTTAGGCCCGGGTGTTGTTGTTTTTTTTCTTCAGTTTTCTATCTACTGTTAATGTGATTCTGTGATGACTTGAGATGTGTACAAATTGACAGCCTCACTTTAAGAGGATAATCCACAGCCGGAAATATTATTTACATTTTATTACACAGATTAATGTACATTTGTCAATCTGGTCTTCGGAGAATACAGGATAACGTGATGACATACTTTCGAATGGCTTAAATTGTACTTTCAAGGCAGATTTGTATCTTACTGTGTTAAGGCTAAAATACATACAATTAATTAGCGGTATGTCTTGCTATCCTCAGTAAACAAAATATCTCAATAAAAGGGCACTGTGTGGCATTAACACTCAACTAGAATCTATTTGAAATGACAGTAAATGAGATAGTAGTAGGCCTATTAGATCTTTCTGTAATATTAAGGATATCATGATAACATTTGCAACGGTTTAAAACCACAGATTGAAATTGCCATAGAAAATAGGGCGAGTAAGCATTTTCACTAAGTATATTTGTAAACATCCATCCAAAAAAAAGTGAAATTACCTATTCCTACCCCTGAACTAAAATGTTTTATCTGTTGGAAAAAGTGCTGTTAAAAAGTGGTCCAATAATAAGGCACCGATAACCAAGTTTCATGCATTAGCACTATACATAAAAATAAATCACTTTTGTGCAATAACCCTAACGCCCCTGTTGTGATCGGCCCTTAGGAGGGAACAATTCACAAGAGGCCATTCACTGTAAAAAAAACAAAAACAAAAAAAAAAACAAGCTAACTAAATAATAGAAAGCACTGACACAAATGCTCAAATGATAACCTTCAAAGCAGGAGATGAAATGTGTTCAAACCAATGACTTGCTGACGTAAACAACATTTCTGACCAGGCACGATGTTATAACAGGGGGTGAGGTTAGGTTAAATCTGCATCACCCAGCTAAGGTGTTAAGATGGCTGACGTTTATGAGAACACATGACCCACTGGAATGTAAAGCTCTCACCGGTTAGGTCTGTATCCTAGCCATAGTCCGCTATGTCAATAAGTGTACACATTAAGAGCTCCACTAGATCCAACCAAATCACCAACTGATTAAGAGCCACAGTGCAAGGACGCTCAATGAAAAATTAATAGAATGGACAATTCAACCATTTCAAAATGTTGTTCTCTGCTAAAAGTATTTTATAATGGTATGTAAAAAAAATCTTCAAAATTAGATATGTACCATACTGTGCTTACAGCAACCAAAAATAACCATATTGGTGTAATTTTACCAATGTTGGATAACGGCTACAAAAAATCATACAGCTATGCATACAAACTACAGGATCGTCAAATAATTAGTCAAAAATACACCGGTGTGGTCAGCTAAAAACAGCATGTTGTAGTTCATACATGACACCACCTGAGGGAGACAAACAGCATACCATCTACTCAACAGAATGTGAATCACTGCTCTTCACACACT
>OMNR01044625.1:0-10086 GCA_900303205.1 Mora moro
TTTACCCAAAAATGACTCATGAAATGGGACTATGTGACGACCATCCCCAACTCTTAGTTGGAGTGTAATTCCCTCATACAATAAGGTCATTTGTTAGAAGCATTTCTACAAATGTAATATGTATTTAATGAACTCCAATTAAGATGATCTGTCCCAAAACATGTCAATCTTAATTTGATCCACACTTCTGATCAAAAATCAGATAATTGATTGTCTGAATTAACTAAACAAATAGAGGTCAAGGCCCAGGGCTATACCATTACACTGGAACCATTTCTGATCCAAATACAGGATTCTAAGAGTTCTAGGAGGACTAACTGAACTCAAGATCAATTCTATTTTACACTGATTCATTTCTTTGCACTCTTGTTGAGCTTTAACCAACCCTTCTAGTTCCTAAATGTCACTGTGAGGATTAAACACTCAAATATGTAAATAATCTCCCACCTTCCAGAAAATATTTACATATCAGACTATTTGCATATCATAATATTCAGTTCTCTGGGATTAATAAAGTATGTCTCATATCTTGAGATCTTAGAATCGATGTTTCTCCAGATTTAACTTGTACATACATATACATATATATATATATATTTGCCTGCCCTGTAACCATGTAAGAACGAATTGACCCAAGTCAAGGTGTAAACAGAAAAGGAAAGAAAAAAAGGAAAATAAGTCATTATATCAATATCAACTTTATTCTTGCATTTCAACAATGCCTTTCATAAATATGGAATTAATTTATTGCTTACACTCATCTATAATTTAACAATAATAGGTGCTTGATCATTGTGGGTTAGTGCTTACAGGACAATGTAATGACCATTTCTTCAATAGTTAAATAGTTTTCAAACAAGTTCAATGCAACTGCAACATAATATTTCTAGTTCTTGGTGGAACCTGTATGCAAAGTTGTATCTCTTATAGACAAACAAACAATTAAGAAACATGAACATGAGCACTACTCATGTAGCACATGTGCGAACAGCTAATATACTTCACACCAAATGGTAAACCATATACATATAGCCACAACTCCTTTAGAGGTGCAACAGAGAAAATTGTTCACAGTGAGGTTTTTTTCCCCGCTCAAAACATACAAGCTTACTTTCCCTAACCCAGTCAGGGAATAAGTTTGGTTTTAGATATTCAGTAACCCAGCATATAAACACCTAAACCTGGTGCCACCCTGCATATGTCCAGTGCATTGAACCAAAAGATAAATCAAATAGGAATGTTACACAGGGGTAATACTAGAAAACTAAAATACAACTCTAGTTAATATTGATACAACATGTCCCTTCAGAGTATATTCTCAAGACGCAGACTACACCACAATGAAAGAAAAAGCAACAGAAACACTGATTTGGCCATGCATTACAATAATGTGAGGAGAAGAGCGAGTTGGATCCCACGATGCGTCTGTAAATATCTACGGTGCACAGTAGAGGACAAAAAAGAGAAACACAATACCACAGTGCAAACAAACATAAGAAAATAATACATTTTTTAAAGTAAATATGTAATTTATATCAGTGATCAAGGCAATATATCTTAGAGCGGGAGTTTCCTTTGGCCAGCCCATGTTGTCCATCATCTCTTCCACATCAGACAGAGCATCCGGACTGCTGGATAACACGTTCCAATACCAGGATCACCATCTTCTCCTTCTCCTTCTTCATCTTCTTTCTACTTGTGGAATGAAGGTTATTAAATACAGTTGAGGCCATTTCATCTGCAGTCTTGTTCAGTAAGTCATGGAGTACTTTGAGTACACATTGAACTCCACTTCCCATGATGCTAATTTGGAATGGGGAGGGGTCAGAGGTCGACCCCCCTGACCAAGGACGCTTCCAGAGTGACGGTGAACTCGTGGAGTGTGTGCACGATGCGGGAAAGGGAGTCCACGGCACTGCGGTCCCTCAGCAGGGCGCTCTCCTCGAAGGTGCGTGGCGTCAGAGGACACTCCGCAAGCAGGGGGAGCCACTGAGAGATCAGCCGGTCCCTGGATATGGAACAAGCCAGTAGTTATTGGGTTATTGCTCCCTTTCCCCCAGTTCCTTACCCTGACCTTTACCACACCAATCCCATACCTACACTTTACCATTACCTAAACTTAATCATCTCTAACCTAATCTGGGATCCAGCAGTCCTACTGTGTTATAGCAGAACTTCTGGGGGGAGACGGCACAGAGCCCGGGGGGAGACGGCACAGAGCCCGGGGGGAGACGGCACAGAGCCGGGGCCGTTACGCAGGGAGTCACGCCTTGCTTCCTGACTTGTTAGGGAGATATTCTACCGAAGAAACTAGAAACCATCTCTATCCTAGTCTCACAAATCAGACTTTAGTGATTAATATCTAAGTTCTGATGGCAGACAAGCTCAAGTCTGGGTGAACGCTTCTTTCGCTTTATATTTGTTTCGACCAATCATGGAGGCGGGGATCTTTGAGTGTGTAATTGGCGAACACAACCTTGGCCAGCATTAGTAAACTGTAAAAAGAGTCTATAAAGGTTTCAAATCAACACCGTGTAGACTGGCCACTGTAGAAATACACTTATTAAAATCCCCTTCTGGAAGCTTCACCCACTCGCACAAATGAGTGTTATTCGGTAGAATATCTCCACAACTAAACAGGAAACAAGGCGTAACTCCGCCCCTTTCAGTTTCTAGTTTCCCACCCAGGCTCTGTGCCGCCTCCCCCCAGAGGTTCTGCATTAACATAGTAAGACTGCAGGATCTGAGCTTATCTCTATCCTAATTCCTAAACATAACCATCTCTAACTCAATACATAAACCTGACCTAAACATGACCATCTCTAACCTCATACCTAAACCATCACCACCTGTCAGTGGATCAAAAACGTCCTGACAGACAGGAGGCAGCAGGTGACGACACAACGGTCATCGACCTCGTTCGGCACGGTGACGAGTCTGAACACGCTCAACAATATGGAGATGACAGTGGACCTCAGGAGGAGCCCCTCAACACTGCCCCCCTCACCATACCCAACAGCACTGTCTGCTGTGGAAACCTTCAGCTTTCTGGGATCCACAAACTCCCAGGACTTAAAGTGGGCGTCCAACACAGACACAATCATCAGAAACGCCCAGCAGAGGATGTACTTCCTGCGCCAGCTCAGGAAGTTCAACCTGCCTCAGGGGCTGCTGATCCAGTTCTACTTTGCAATAATCCAGTCTGTTCTCTGCACATCACTGTCTGGTTTGGATCCAACAGGAACAGCCTACAATGGACAGTGGACTGCAGAAAGAAATCATTGGTGCCAACCTGCCCTCCATTCAGGACTTCTACATGTCCAGAGTCAGGAAATGGGCAACATCACTGCAGACCCATCATACCCTGCTCACAACCTGTTCCAGGCGCTACAGAGCACTGTATGCCAAAACAACCAACACACAAACAGATTCTTTCAGCAGGCCGTCACTCTGATGAACAGTGTCAGAAACAATCCCTGTGTGATAAACCTGTAACACTAAACATCCACTGTACCTACAAATTCTAAATTATATATTTTGTAGTTCAAACAACAGTTTTTGACATATCGTTGTCAAATATGAATCTAAGCAAGCTGTATATACTGCATATTGTATACATGAATTTACTGTCATGTCCACCTCCCTCATGTACATAAAGTAAACTGTTAATCGTTACATATTTTGCACCATTGCACTATTATTATTCTATTCCATAATATGGAAACATCAAAATATAAGTAAACTAATAACCAACTATTATTGATAAGGGTAAACCATATGGCTTAGTTGCATGAAGGGGCTTTGACAACTTTACTCAACATAATATGTAGTTGTAAGGGCACATTAATATACGGCCAAAAATCTGTACAAAACACTGACAGCACTTATATTGGGTTTATAGTTTTGGTTATTTTTCCGAATTATTTTTCTGAATTAAAAATGTGGCCTTGTACCTGACTCCCAGGCATACGAACAGCTGGAACTTTCCTTCCTTGCCCATGTTTCTGGGGGAGGCATTAATGGCATGCACGTAGTGACACAGTGAGTCAGCAGGCAGCCCCCGAGACTCGGAGCCTCGTAGATCCCCCATCTGATCCGCCGTCTCCATGGAAACCACCGCCTTCTCTGCAGGGCGACAGAGTGGGCATCATCAGTGATTCGTTAATCAAATTCATTCTTATTTCATTAATATTAAATGTATTTTTACAATCATCAGTCTTTTCATTATAGGAATGCTGATGTCCTACAGTCATCTTTCCTCTAATTACTTTGATTCATTATTAGCATAACATTTTTTGTCCATATATTTAAAGATAATTATTTAATTAACAAATTCAAATCAACTCAACAATTGATGTGTTCATGTTAGGAATGAGTAAAACGACCAGACTAAATACAGAGATCTGATATGTATGTTGAATGGATCAAACTAGAATCACAATCCATCCCAACCTATTTGAGCCATATCGCCACTAGATGGCGACATATACGATGGTTGGAATAGTGGCGGGCATGGAATAAGACCTCAACGTCACTTTCCAGTTAAGAAAAAAAAAACGTGTGCCTTGTGTTATACAATTATTAATTATCAACAATTTATTATCAATTAATAATAATGATCACTTAGAATTCGACAGGGAACATAATTGTTACCAGAGGCATAAATATGACTTCACCTGTTCCAGGCACTTAAGTTAATATTAAATAATTTAAAATAACGTGTCCATGGACATTTTTGGTGACATTGTATTATTGTTGTACATATAATACTGTAAATACAAATAATGTGATTTTTATGTTTAGCTTACTGATTATTTTGTGACTTTATTCCTACTTTTATATAATCTTTTATATTGATATTTTGGTTTATTGACTGCTGCTCATAGGACTAAATTCCCCTCGGGATTAATAAAGTACCTATCTAATCTAATATTATTTTGATGTACACCCATGAAAGATGAAATAAACACACACACACACACACACACACACACACACACACTCACTCACCCACAAAGTCCCAAACGAACACGTTCCTCTGAAAGAGGCGGTTGAAGCGGAAGCCGTGGAGGAAGAGGTTGTGCAGCGCCTGCACCAGCCCCCCCTCCCCACAGAGCAGCACCGTCAGGCTCCCCCTCTGGAGGAGCACAACACGCAGGTCAGCACAACCTTCAACACCACCACCAACCACCTATTCATACATGTACAACATCCTGTGTAACTTAATGTATATTAACACCTTATTTATAATATTTGGGAACAGATTTTCATCTTTCTCTAAGACCAGTCTAATGTTTTTCTTTCAATTTCAGCTTAAATATGAATTCAGCAATGTATGATTCTTAACAGATCTGCAGAACGTCGGCCCTGCTGCCACTAAAGCCCACACTGCAATGGAAACATCAAGTGAAAAGGCTTCCACTTAAATCCAGGTCATCGTCATTTCCCAGCTCAGCAGAGCGGCCAGTTGGAGGTGCTCGGTGCCCCAGATCAGAGGAGGTTCTGCAGACACCGCAGACTCAATTCTTCCCTTACTACACTCTCCTTTTTATGTAGCAGAGAGCACATTTAACATCAAGCTCTTTTACATTGCCACCACTGATACATTACATAAAGGTTTCAAATCGTTGTATATGAATCTGATTGGGTTAGGGTTTTGATACCTCTTGCTCTGGCTTGTGGAAGTGCTTGACCAGGTTGTTTGCCGCCTCCCTCATCTCCTCCTGGACTTCGGCAGACATGATTTCTGAAACAGTTGGCCAATGGAAAGAGAGATGGATGGATCAGAGGAGACACAGGGAGTGCGGCGTTAGAAGAGAGTAAGCAGTGGTATGAGTAGCTACACATTTCACCATTTCACAAGTAAGATAATGAAAGGTGGGAACTGGGTTTGATCCCCCAATGTCTGCAGTGGACCTGTAGGTGTCCTTGAGCAAGAAGCCGACCTGCTTACTCATGAAGTCGTTTTGGATAAAAACAGCTGCTGCTGCTGCTGCTGCTGCTGCTGCTGCTGCTGCTGCTGCTGCTGCTGCTGCTACTACTACTACTACTACTACTGCTAAATGTAAATAGTAAATCATCTAGTAGCAGGTCCACTATAACTGTGGCGTTACGTACTGCTGCGCCCCCCCAGGGACCCCAGGGCGACCCGTACAGCCTGAGGAGGAGAACCCAGCAGTTCTGCTGGAGGTGTACCGGACCATTTCCCAGAATCCTCCTCTGCTCCCGGGGACACCAGCTGACCAATCAGAACCCTCTCCAAGCTCCCGTCCCCCACGCCCTTACCCAGCCACCGGCCACAGGGGAATCTAGAGGGAAAATAATGACTTTGATTCATCGTCGACCTTAAGGACATTTCTCAAGGTCAAAAGGTCAAAGCCTCTGTAGTAAATGGCCAGAGGGGTTTGCTGTGACCTTGGGACATTTTAATTATCCATGCAGTTGTTTTCTATTCAGATGTCCTGGAGACGGAGGTGCTGCAATAGGGAGTGGCAACAATAACAGTTATATAAACTAAAATAACAAAACAATGATTGGTTTGAGAATGTTATATTTTAAAAACATTGTTTATGAAGCGCTTTGACTGCCAAAATACAAGCAAAGTACTTTAGAATTTAATAAATGACTTAAAAATGAATAGCAACTACACAGGTAAACTAAAGTGAATTAGATCAGCCAGATGGCCCTCCAGGGGCTCTAACAGCATAACTATAGTGATTATTCCACTGAATAACAAATGTAAATGCTTCATAATCTTATTTCACACAGATTAGCAAGCTAAAATCAACAGGGACATGGGAAACTTACATACCCCATTTTTAAGACCAGAAATCGAAGTATTAAGTATTACTACAACATAAAAAATGATCCTAAGACATTTGTGGTTTGGCGTGGATGATGGGGCTGTATGGGGACATACGATACATTGGGAAGCACTGCTCCATGCCTCTCTCTCTTGGATCCGTCACATACACCCACACATGCTCCTCAACACAGCTCACAACCCAGCCTAGATACCCAGAATGTGACGGCTAGCAGGTAGCCAACTAGCCAGTGAAACAGCATGAGCGGTTCGCCAACTAGCTACATAGCCAGTTTAACAACATTAGCAGAGAACGAGACTTACTTGTAGGTGTGTCCAGTGACCTCGTTGTACACAACCACACACTCGATAAAGCACTTGGCAAGCAGGCCAGAGTTCTCCTGGCCTAGCTGCAGTGTGCTGAGGCAACCAAGGTTCTTACACTGAGGAGAGAGATGACGTTATTACTACTATTATCTTTATGATAGGATACATACATACATTTTGCACTACAAGTTGCAAGAACCATTCAAGAACCATTCAATTAGTTGATGTGGTATTTTCTCATACATGTATTTACTTATGTATTTACGAATAGCTGATTAGTGGTATTGTATGTTACTTTGTTTAGGTGTTAATATGTTAGTGTTTTTTGTGAATGGGTTACTTCCCCTTTCTGTCAAAGTAACTGATTATGTCCTGCTTAAATAGATGGTAAATGGACAGTTGCAGAAAGCAACAGCACAGTTTTTGACCACAACAACCAGATCATAATAATGAATGAATATTTAAGTTCAACCAAGTGGATTTGATCGTTGTGTTCTGATTGTAACCTGCTTTTTTTGGGAAATTCTCTGTGTCGAATAAGACGTTAACATGCACCTCACAACCGAGTAGTGCACATGAACACCTGGATGGAATGAGTGTCACTACGTGGGTGTACGTTGACGCTGTGTACTGACCCGGAAGAAGATCTCCTGGGTGTTTTTGGGGATCTGTCGAACGCCCGAGTCCCCCAGCTCTCCTGACACACACACCCAGGGGTTGACCGTTGTCATGGCGATGCTGAGCTTCTTCATGGGGACGATAACAACACGATACGGAATACCTAGAAGAGAAAGAAAAGATCATATTCATATTCATATATAATGGATATATATTATCCAAACCCTGAACACTGGTGCAACCGATGATACAAGATCTAAACTGTAAAAAAACATTTTCATCGTTTCATTCACGTTTCATTTTTCAGCTTGAAAAATGTATAAATGTGTTTTTGACAGTTGGTTTATTTTATCCAAACCGTGAACAATATTGAATTGGTATGGACACCGTGTTACTGACTGATGGCGGTGAAGACGCGCGTGAAGCAGAGGTAGTCCACCGTGTTCAGAGAGAGAAGGTGGAACAGGAACTGCTCTCGCTCCTCCTCACACAGCAGGAAGGCATGGGGCTTGTACAGCTGCCTGCAGGGGACAAACACAACCAAGATGGGAGATGTGATCATCATTGGCATGATTAGTAGTCGTATTATAATACATTTCATTACTATTCATTTCATTATTATATTGGCCTTTTCAAGTAACAGTGTTGCTTGTTGAACCACGGAAACGTGGAAATATTGACAATCAGAATGGGGTAAAATGAAGAGCAGGAGCAGAAAAGTTGTAAAACCTTTATCATTTTTTAACATGATATATTGTGTTAGCATATACATATATAGATAAAAATATATGTCCAACATTTGTCTTGATTCCAATCTTAAATCTCTATGATCGGTGATAATGGTTTTGATGATAGTTTCTATTCAATGTTTTTTTTTATTGGATATTGTCATTGGAACTTGACCCCTCATGGTAATGTATGGAGTTTGGGTTAGGGGTTCAGAGTTTAGGGTTCAGTATTCAGGGTTTATGGTTCAGGGTTCAGGGTTTGGGGTTTATGGTCCAGGGTTTATGGTTCAGGGTTCAGGGTTCAGGGTTTATGGTTCAGGGAGTAGAGTTCAGAGTTTAGGGTTTATGGTTCAGGGTTTGGGGTTTATGGTCCAGGGTTTATGGTTCAGGGTCAGGGTTTATGGTTCATGGTTCAGAGTTTATGGTTCAGAGTTTATGGTTCAGGGTTTATGGTTCATGGTTCATGGTTCATGGTCAGGGTTTATGGTTCATGGTTCAGGGTTCAGAGTTTATGGTTCAGGGTATGGTTGGACTGGCTCTTGCCTGAGCAGCTCCTGGTCAGAGAGCAGCTCCTTGAGATGTTTGGAGAGGAGCTTCTTCTCCAGAGCCAGGTGGATCCAGGCCCGGACCAGACCCACCTCAGACAGACCTTCACTCATCGTTTGGACAAACCTGAAGACGCAGAGAACAGCTGGACATCAGCGGCAGAATTTGTCAAGTCCATTGTATTTGTATACAATGTATACATTGTCTTTGTATCTCTTGATCAGTTCCAGTTCCAAAGGGCTTCACAGGCCACATCATACCAACCTGGTGGATTTGTAATGAGTCCAAAATCAATCCCGAATGTGATGAATCAGTCTTAATTTCTAGGCAGATGTCGTGAACTTATGGTGTCGTCATGTCATGTGTTAAAGGTAGGTAAGATTTAGGTCAATTAGGCAAGATTTAAGAGCTATTATTTGAGTGTAATTTGTTAGAAATGCCATAGCCATCCATCAGCTATTAGTGAGTGAAATGCTGTGAGAATGCTTCTAGTTTCTAGTAGACTGCGCCTGACTCCGTATGAGACCATTTCGATTTTAGACCGCTCCCAGCTCATTTCTGACCAATCAGAGCATCTCTTCTGTAATTAGTTTGGGGAATCCATCTTGTCTGTCAATCACAGCTGCGTGAAATGCAACACAATACACACAACAAACTATCTTGACACTGCAACTCAGAGAGGGATTCTAACTTTAATCAAAGAGCAACTACATATACAATATAAATACAATGGATAGAATCTATATCTGTATGCATCCTTAACCCCTACCTGTATGCATCCTTCACCCCTACCTGTATGCATCCTTAACCCCTACCTGTATGCATCCTTAACCCCTACCTGTATGCATCCTTAACCCCTACCTGTATGCATCCTTCACCCCTACCTGTATGCATCCTTCACCCCTACCTGCATCCTTCACCCCTACCTGTATGCATCCTTCACCCCTACCTGTATGCATGCTTGAACCCTACCTGCTTGTTAATGACATGTGTGTGTGTATATATATATATATATATATAATGCTTACATACATTCAGACCTAGAAGGGACCAGAAGGGACCAGT
>OMNR01044630.1:0-10477 GCA_900303205.1 Mora moro
ATGAAACATGCAACAATGAAATGTTGCTCTATTGATATGTAGCCTGTAACCATGAAGCGCTCTGGGTCAAAGGTCGGATGAGATATGGCGTAATAAAGGTTGCATTGTGTCAGATAAGAAGAGTGAGACAACTTTGGACCCACAACTTCACTCGTTCTCCGTCGGCCATCGAGAACAGTGCCTTTATTCCGGGACTTTCTGTCAGAAATGAAGATAGAATTCGCCCCGAGAGACGTTCCCTTCGACAGGAGGCTGCAGACGGCTGCCGTGCTCCAATGGGTTTACTCCTTCTTGGGACTCGGTGAGTTTATTAAGTTCCTCATAGCGGCGTCATGGTGTCATGCCAGGTAAACACAGGTGTAGTTTAACGCAGGTTGTAGCTCGTAAAGATGTTATGTGTGACAGAGCACCGGCGTATGATAACATGATGTGATTGCTTTACAAGTTCTTCTGTCCACACTGGATTGTGTGCTGCAGCGCACACTGACACAAGCAGTCCTGTAGTACTGTAGCAGGCCCATAATACTGTAGCAGTCCTGTAATACTGCAGCAGGCTCGTAATACTGTAGCAGGCCCATTATACTGTAGCAGGCCCGTAATACTGTAGCACGCCCGTATTACTGTGACTCTGCAGAAATGGTTGAATGCTTTCAAATCTCGTGGTTTGTGCGAGGAACCGAACAATATTTCAGTGTCATTGAGATTTCTTTTTGGAGCACAGCTTTGCACATAACTGAAAATCCATGAGTCATGGGATCATAGAATGCACGCTCGAGGCGATTCGAATCGGCGGCGACGCCAGTTCAGCTGGCGTCACGGAACTGATGTCACCGCTGTCAGCTGTCGGCAGTGACGGGCGGACGCAACACACACCCATTATGTAATAGGACTAGGAATTATGAAAAAATGGAAACGCCCCCCCAGCTGAGGATGATATTTATGCTTTTTTCCAATTAATGAATGCATCAGGTTTGCAAAGACGTGTACGTGCATGGAGTTAGTTCATGTGACTGGTGTTATGAAAATGTGACATGCACATCCTCAATATGCATATTATATACATATTAACACACATATGAAGGCTATAGCTACAATACAAACTAGAGTAGATCATCTGATCTGCGTTATCAGAGTAAATCTGTCAAAGCAACAATTTGCTTTGGGTCAGACATGTCACATGGGGGACCAGTTAAAAATCCCAAATACAAAGTTAAAATGTTTTAAATCATATTAACTGACATACAAACATTCTGATCTCACATCATGTTGTAGGTAGTTGTAGGCCTATATATCTTTGTATGTCAAGCACAGGTTTTAGGGTTCAAGTTCAACTAACCGACCCATGTCCCCTGATCAATGAATGATAGTCTGTATCGCTGCCTTTGATGCAGTGCAGCGGGCTCTACACACCATGGACAATATGGTTACCTAGCTCATTTATCATAGAACCCAATGACCTTTTGCATCTGCCATGCTAGCTACTGCATTCTTGCAACTCATCCCCATTGCAATATAGAGGTGGTGCTTTTCTTTGTATATACACACACACACACACACACACACACACACACACACACACACGCGCGCGCGCGCACACACACACACACACACAAGTATGTTGCCTTGGCAACGACACAAACTGACCTCACTTGGGACTGACACAACTGGATCATATACAAAACTATACCATATGGTGACCCTGATCAATCGCTCTCGCTCTCTCTCTCTCTCTCCCCCCAGCACCGACCTGCATCGCCCTGTTCTTGTACCTGCTGTTCACGCGCTTCTGGTTGGTCAGTGTGCTGTACGCCATCTGGTGGTTGTACGACTTTGACACGCCGTCGAAGGGCGGGCGCCGCAAGCCCTTCATGTGTGGCATCCGAATGTGGGAGTACTTGAGGGACTACTTCCCAATCAAGGTGTGAAATGTGTGTGCGTGTGTGTGCGTGTGTGTGCGTGTGTGTGCGTGTGTGTGTGTGTGTGTGTGTGTGTGTGTGTGTGTGTGTGTTATGTAAAACGTTATCATTGATGCTTGTCAGATTTCTTTTTTAGATATATCTTCTATCGTACATTTTGCTTGTAGGTACATTAAACTGATGTTTACAACAACAAAAAAATCTGTTGGTGAAATGTTGGTATTTTAAATCCTATGTGACAACAAACAATATCAAAATTCAATAACTAATACTAAAATACGAATACGTATACGTATACGAATACGAACACTAAAACTAATACGATGAACTGCATACATTTTTTTATGAGGAGGGTAGAGGGGGTTAGGGTTCCGTTTTTCTCATCGTCCTCCTGCCCATGGGTTAGTGTCCACCAGAGGGCACTGCAACCCATTGATTTTGCAGTGTATATGAGCCAAATGAGCGTAAATACACCGCCTTTATCTCGGGATGTCTTTGTCCTTTTGGCATGTGTCGACTCGCACGTAACCAATTCAAAGCTTAATAATTCCTCTATCTATAATCACTTCCCTAACCAGTGTTCACTCGGTATACAATAGATGAAAAATCCAACAAGTCTGCAGTTAGAACAACTAATACTGACACTGTACTTGAGTCCTTACACCTGACCTGTCATGTGTCCACCTTGTGGTCACATGTGGGTAATGCATGTTGGCAAGTGTGTGAAGCCCCTATAGTCCCCTATAAAAATACAACTGAAGTTAGTATGGAAGTTTTCAATGCCAATGAATCAAAGTGTGCGATGAAGGTATTGATACGTTCAAGTTCAAACAGGTGAACCTTTAAGAGTTTATATATATGATGAACCTTTAAGAGTTTATTTACTTACACGTACACGCAGGAATAGGTGTAGTATTTTACTTTGAATATATCAACCGTCCCCTTATCATGGGACTACTTTTTGTCAAGTATCGAGTAAACACGTTGAGCTTTGTTTCCTAGTAGAGTATTTTGAATGTAACAGGGACTCCATTGACAAGTTCCACCCAGCTAGATGGGGCTGCATCTTACCCTTGAGCAAGACTTACACTTTGAACCGAGTTGATAAGACAGAGAACATCAACAACAGGATTCACTTGCTCAGAAAGGATGATATTGATTCCACTCCGCAACATCGTCGTGCAGTATTTTAAAAACATGCCCCCCTTAGATCTATTATAACGTATTACTTTGTAAGTAATATGTGTGTCACTTACAGGGACTGGCTTTGAGTATCTCTTGTGTATCTGACAAAAAGATGAAAACAATCTATTGGATCAACTTCTTTGCATAGGGCGCTCGGGTTAAATGCCCACTGAACATGTGTTGTGAAAATAAATGTTTTTGTGGATCTTTTGTTGGATTTAGTTGGAAATACTCAAAGACAGAACAATACCCTATGTTTACGCTCTGTTCCTTGTGGTAAATTAACTAAAGTTTGAATGGATGTAATAAAACATTCAATACAGAAACCCTTTGTGATGGACTGTACTCTAATACGTAGAATGACCAAACTCAAACCCTTTGTCGTATCTTTAAAAACCAACGTCATAGTCTGTAAAAGTCATGTAGTTCTCATGTGAATTTGACCCAGATAGTGGTTGTGTACTTTCCTTGCTAAGCAAACGTAGTGGAGTGCTTTACAAAGGAAATCCTCAAAAATTCCATGTAGGCCTATTCTCCCGGCCTGTGTACTGCGCTCATCCTCTGACAGCATCATCTGACTCTATGCCTCGTTAGGATTCAAATGGGCTCAATGTTAGGCTGGGGAGACGAGACACTTTGTGTCCTCCGACGTGTGTCTCATCGGTCTCAACGGGCTTTGGCTCTCCACCACCATCTCTAATGGCACTGTAGTGACTCGGAGCAAGACCACCACCACCACCACCACCACCACCACCACCAGCTGATCTCATAACGTCCTATTCATACGGACACCCTTTTGACTGGCTCAAAGCAAAGCTCTGAGAACTCCTAACCACACGTGTGAGCGGTATTGAATTGGGGGGGGGGGAGTATCCTCCAATGTCCGCAGTGTACGTACCTGACCGACCTCCTTGATTGAGCACAATGTCCTAACCCCTGGCTGACCCTAGCCTCATTCATGGCATGTAGCGAAAATAACTTCCCTGTACGTTACTTTGGATCAAAATCCAAAGTAATGACTAAATGGGCGAAAGAGTAAAGTAATAGGAGTAGTAATGGGAAAATAGTATTCACTGCCATTCCCCCTCAATATATTGGATTCCTCGTCCGCGATGCGGATGGAAAGGATTGATTGGCCTCCCCACGTGCAGAGCGGATCTCCCCTTCAGATAACAGAAGGGCTCCCAGGCTCTAGGTGTGGATGTGTTTGTAAACGCAGCAGTACGCGGTGGCCTTGAAACACTTATCTCGAGCCCGCAGATACAAACACACGGGGGAGCGGATGTTGTTTTGGATGTCGAGGGCTCACTGGATTCAGCAAAAACAAGCCCCACGGCGCATGACAGACGAGCCCTCGCTACACTCTTAGACTGTGACCCCTCGATAGCCCCCCCTCCACGCGTATCTCCTGATCTGAGTTTGGTGTGGTTGGTTCATACCAGTGCAGAGCGCTGCGTAGATGACCTTATCTCCGTGGACAACAGTTGTTTTTTCCGACTTCACCTGTGTGTGAATACACATCGTTCACATCTAGCTAGCGGTCTTGGGCAATTTCTTATCGCTAGTCAGACGCAATGCAACAACCATATCTAATCAGGAGAGCCTTTATCCACACATAAGAAGAAAAACATAAACATATATACATTTACAATACATTTATAATACAAAGGTGTTCTAGATCGGGCATTGAGTAATATTTGAACAATAATAATATTCAGTAGTGACCTCACGATGATAATTAAATGAATCATATTAATACATACACACTAAACATAGTGTTTTTTGTATTATTTATTTTTACAAAACTCCCCCTGGCACATGGGTAAATATGTAAACATGGAATATATGCCACTGTCACTGTCAATGTAACTAAAGGACGATAGGTCAGGACCTTGCATACAGTACAAAGGTACAATATCTATATTCAGTGTAAACACTGTAAAAAAAAAAAAATGTGTGTGGGTGTGTTTGTGTGTGTGAGAGTGTCTCTGATCCATGTTATCAAAGTAAATATGTCAAAGCAACAATCCCAAACTTTAGGGGACATATGGTACCTGCCTACTATTACAAAGTACTGTTAATATTGATAATCAATTGCTAATAAATAGTAGGAGATTTTCATCATCCAATGGCTAGCTTAAGAAACAGATTTTAGGAAGGAACGGTTGAGCTGATGGTTTGTCCAAACGTGTTAGGTCAGAACCGTTACTGGTCACACAATCATCACCCATCATAACCCACAAGGGGTCAAATGTTTCATTCTAAAACATTTCAGAACAGGTTTCACATAGACATTCATTGATTGCCTATTGTCATGTTGAAATACATTAGTCACGTGTTCCTCTGGTGTCTCTGGTCTTTCCCAGCTGGTCAAGACCGCCGACCTGGACCCCAGAAACAACTACATCCTGGGCTTCCATCCGCACGGTGTGCTGGTGGCCGGAGCCTTCACTAACTTCTGCACACATGCCACGGGCTTCAGGCAGCTCTTCCCGGGCCTGCGTAGCTACCTGCTGATGCTGCCACTGTGGTTCAGAGCACCGTTCTTCAGAGACTACATCATGCTTGTAGGTCAGTGCCACACTTTTAAAGGACCCTTATTTCGCAACCACTACCGAGAAAAATCGATCAACTGGTGACATCACAAGCCCAGACATATGATGGATAGATCAACTCCAGCCAGGCCCGGACTGGCCACGGGGGATTTTTCCCGGTGGGGCAGACTGATGGATGCCACATTCGGTCAGATCATGATCTGGCGACTGACTACAGTCCCCCCCCTCCTCCGCTTACATTTTCACCTAATGGTATGATCTCTACCTATCGTGACATGTGATTGGTCCCACGCATGTGCCGATAGCCAATCCGATACTGCTGGATGTATGGAGGTAGTTCGGCGGTCCGCGAAAGATGAGTGGCCCTGGCAAGAGAAAAGGTGGAGCAGAGAGGGAGCGGATAAAGAAATAAAAGGCCCTCGCAGAAGATGAAGCTAAATGTTGTAGTTAAACATTTACTAAACAAGTAAATGTTTAACTACAACTAACTAGTACTAAATACGTTTTTTGTTCAGTAAGGAGAGGAATAGGACTCGCTCATCACTAGTAGCATACTTTTTGAAGGTGAAATGTTTCATTTTATACTTTTCCTTTGCCTTTGCCAGGGACAAAAAAAATCATGGCCAGAACGCACCAAATTGCACCATTAAATTTTTTTTTTCGCAAAACAGTCAGGTGGCCTGGCTATGAGGCTAGATTCCCGGCCTGACTGATTGTCCCAGTCCGGCCCTGACTCCGCCTACCAGGGAGGTGACCGGGGGACTTGATCGCTCTATCATACATCTGGTTGGACACTGATGTAAATTGGGGCCAGGGGGTCACCAACCACTATTACATCCAGAGGCGTAGCAAAAAAGCCAAATCGACATGCTAATTGCTCACATATAGTGTTTGTTTGTTTGTTGCAGGCCTGATCCCGTCCGACAAAGCGAGTGCGAGCTACCTGCTGCAGAGGAAGGGCGGCGGTAACGCTGTTGTAATCGCAGTGGGCGGAGCTCCAGAAGCCCTGAACGCTCACCCCGGCACTTACAATGTTCTCCTGGCTGACAAGAAGGGCTTCATCAAACTGGCCATGGAGCACGGGTAAGAGCACAAGCAGGCAGATGTACGAAGATACGTGCAACACGGGCACATCTCTTAGGACGCATGTCTTTAAAGAGAGAGCTACTGTGTCAAACTATTTTGCATCAGTTGATGTGTGTTTGGCGTGTTTGCAGCTCACATGGTGCTCTCCGTAAAAGCACACATTCAACCAGGGATCATAAATAGCTTCCCTTTTTCCTTTTTTCTTTTAGCGCTCATCTGGTACCAATATTCTCATTTGGGGAGAACGAAGTGTTTGATCAAGTGGATAATGACAGAGGCACCTGGCTCCGGGCCATCCAGGAGAGGCTGCAGACAGTGATGGGCATCGCCTTGCCTCTCTTTCACGCACGTGGCATATTCCAGTACTCCTTTGGCCTGATGCCTTACAGAAAACCAATAAACACAGTCGGTAAGTTATATTTACCATTCAAACTATCTATAATTACACATTAAAGGGATATGGCACTGTCAAAGGTGATGTTTTATTAATTTGAACATATTACTTTCAATACTTAATAAACACATTTCTGTCCCATTCTGAATACAGAGTTTTCTGGGACTACAATACCCAGAAGCTTTTTATCTTTTATGAAGCCATGCGGGCAGTAGACGTGAAGCATATGCAAATGGTGCCATGACCCAGACAGGGACTATGGTTAAGGTTTAGATATTTTCTGGTTGGGTCTGAGGGTCTTAGGATTGTTACTAAACATAGAAATGACATGGCCAAACCTATGGCCAAAATCTCTAATATCTCTATAAAATAATTAACAAAAATAAATAAATATAGGCCTAGTCTACAATATGAGAATGGTAAATATCAAAGGTAAATATAAAACAGTTTCAAGTATAGCAGCAATTAGGGCTGGGCGATATGGCCAAAATCTATTATAATTTTTAAACAAATACCTCAATATTGATATTGTGACAATATTGTAGGGGTGACTATTGGTGCTTTCACAAAATATTAACACAATTACATTTTTGATAAATAATCATCAGTAATTTCAATTTTGGATTTGGATATAAATAAATAATAAAGGCAAATACTAGAACAGCTAGAACAGTCTGGTAAGTTCTGGAAATGACACCACTGTACTGTAATGCAGCCTTTAAAACCAGGGAAAGACAGCATTTATGCCATATCACCATATTACGATATCCAAAATCTAAGACAATATCCACTCTCATATCACAACATTGAATATAATATTGATATATTGCCCAGCCCTAATGTCAATGCAATACTTTCTGAACAAAATTAACTTGCCTTGTGCGCTGAGCTATAGATAGCATAAGGAAAAGGTGTGTAGAAGAGTGTCTTCTCTTCTCCCACCAATCTCAGACCAACGGTTGTGGTTCTCACTTCAACGTAGGTTCAGAATGCCGAAGGTCCCCCAACACTTCATCCGACGAAGACCAAAACTTGAATGGCTCATCACATATAGCTGATAAAAACATATCCATCTTGGCCAGGTCATCCAAACTAATATGTCGGGATAACAATTCTCCCTTGGATGAGATACAAGTGGAGCACAGTGCTATTTGTTTAAGGCACTGTTGGTTCTTCCACAATCAGGTCTCCTTCTTGGGAAACCAATATTGCTGATGCCTGTGCCTTCTGCTCCAATTTGCTCATCTTTTTGCTCAGAAATAGCCACACACAGCCCGGCAAGATGTTGAAAAAATGGTCGTGCTATGTTTTCCATGTTATTGACGTTGAAGACTACAGCTCGGTTGGAGCTTCATAGGCAGTTGTCTCCTCGTGGCAGAGGTTCACAACATCTAATGACACCCACCAAACTATGCCATCAATGCTTCATTGAGCAGACAGTTCTCTCTCAGCGTTCTCTGAGAGTTTTCTCAGGCGTGTAAGGCCTTACGATGACAGCACACAGCTAGGGTCGAAAACCAGTTGGAGGAGGACAATGGAGGAGTTTTCATCTGGAAGGACATCGGGTTCTGCGATCACTATTTACATGATTGTGTTGCATCATCTACTTTGCTGTCCAGCGATCAATGGGTTAAAGTGTAAACTACATTACCAGCCACTGTACGATTTACCAACCATTTGTTGATTTTGGAAGAGCTTATATTGGAATATCATCAGTCAGTGTAAGACTGGGATTTGTCAACCACAAAAAATGGCCATGGGGACAGTGGGAGGGAGAGAGGGAGGGATGGAGACAGAGAGAGAGGGAGAGGGGCGAGGTGTTTGAACCCAGCTTTAGTTGGCCTTCATCAACCATCTGCTGCAATATCTCCGCAATAGTCCCTGGCACAGAGCATCCTCTGTCTAGGTTCAGTAGAGTAAAGGCCACAATAAAGGCCATCACCTTTTGTTACCCAATCAGACGGTACATATTGCACTTGATAACTCTGTGTTCTCCCTTGGGCAGTGGGCCGACCAATCAGGGTGGAGAAGAACGAGAAGCCCACGATGGAGCAGCTTGACACCCTCCACCAGCACTACATGGAGGAGCTGAGCAACCTGTTCGACAAACACAAGACCGACTACGGCGTGGACAAGGACACTTACCTCAACTTTGTTTGAGTCGCAAACAGAGAGAGCCTTGGTGTAGAAACGTGAGAGGCTCATGCACCCAAAGGGGTGGTGGATGGAGGCTTTTAGAAAGGGTCCTTCGAGGTCTTTTACCTCCAGTTAGGTAGGCTATAGTTCATGTTAGGAATGGAGTGATTAGTGATTGGCGGGCCAAGGTAGATAGCTTGTGTAATAATTTTAATCTGCACGTGCCTTGCTACATACACTGTCAAACATTGTTGGCGTTTCGTTTATTTGGGATGATGCTGTCTGAGGACATTTTGAACTACTTAACTTCATATTAAAAAAAAGTAATGCAAAAGTTTGCAGGTCATTATTTGAAAATTTACAAACAAGTAAGATGTGTTCAAACTCAAAATTAAAATCATGGTTCTTAATTCCATTGTCTACCCAATATTAATTCTGATTGTGTGTACACAATAAGAAACATTAAAAGAAACATTTTAATTCTCAGGCGGCGGAATCTGTGATTGGAAATATTCACGCTGAAACATTATTTAATCCAAGGTTGAATATGCATTGGAACATAATAGAATATTAACGTATTAAGTAATATTAAATTACTTAGGAAATATTTCAATATGTAATTCATTTCCGAGTGAAGACTCTATACCTGATATTAAAAATTCTGTTCAATGAAAGTTTTTCCCCCGTTAAATTGAATATCACTGTCATCATTCATTTCAACTATATACAGTACTGCCATGGTTTGTAATGTATTAAATGTATGAGAAAATGTGTGTTTTAAATAATTTCATCGTTTCGTTTCCTTTAAATCTATTTCTTTCTTTCTCTTTTTATTATAATCAGTGTAGACACCAGATGATACATTTGGTTACGGTAGAATTATTGATGTTGATGACCTGCCAGCCTTTTCATTTGGCAAGTGGCACAATCTTTTTAGGCTGGGTTTCAACACAGCAAGGCTGAGAGAACCAGACAGGAACCAGTAACCAGACAGGGAGGTTGAGACAGAGAGAGAGACAGGGAGGTTGAGAGAAAGAGAGAGAGAGAGAGAGAGAGAGAGAGAGAGAGACAGAGACAGAGACAGAGACAGAGATGGGCTGATAGCGAAAGATAAAGAGACATACAGAGAGCGACACACACAAAAGTCCTGGGAAAAGTCCACTACATTCAGTGAGACATTCACCTGCATTTATATATCATTTTTC
>OMNR01044639.1:0-11070 GCA_900303205.1 Mora moro
GTTATTTATCAGTTATTTTTATTACTGCCATTTGCACTATACGTATTGTTGTATATTGTATATACCTACGTATTTAACGTTTCACTTAACATTTCACATCACATTTCACTTACATATTTATATTCTATATTCTATGTGTATATTTAGTCTATATTTTGTGTATATTTCTCCTTCTTTGTATTGCACTGTTGCACTTTAATTTCCCTCGGGATCAATAAAGTTTCTTGAATCTTGAATCTTGAATGTTCTAATTCCCATTTCAGTGACTGAATTCCTAGTGTCATGTGTTTTAAGTTCCTGCAAGGTGGACAGGATATGTGTAATTTACTTTTGTTTGAAGGGTATTATGGATGGTTTTTGGTAGGTGACACACCTACTTAATATATTAGTAATATATTAAGTCAGTTTTAAAGTAACAAGCAACCTAAAAATTCATGTCAACCATTTACACTCACTTTATCATCAATCACTTATTGTTCACAAATCCAACCATGCAGAAGAAAGCCACAGTGCTGCAAAAAATGCGTTGTTCATTTTAGTTTGTAGTGAATTCATTCCTTATTAGTGCTGAGGATAATGACCTCCCATTTTTTTTTTAACAAACTTTAGTCTATATTAAAAAAACACCTTTGGATAAAGCCGACACATTGATTAGATTTAAAAACAAACACCAGCCCTGCTGTGTTGTGTAGGTTGGGTATTTTTACTCTATTTACTTTTGCACTTCCACTAGTAGGCTAAAATACACAGAAGAGGTTGTACTGAAAAAGATAAGCTCAGAGTAGCTCATCAAAAAAAAAAAAAGAAAAGAAAAAGTGGGACTGAAGTTGTTCAAAATGTTTACATCGTGAACTATGAAGGTTTTAATCTGTGTGAACTATGAAGGTTTTAATCTGTGTGAACTGAACTTTGAGCTAGCGCTAGTCAAGTATGCACTTGCACAACACTGCATATCAATGTTTATGTATGTGTGTTTTATGTACAGTTTTGTGTATATATATCTATGCATGTTTTTCTATATTGCATATGTTTATTACTGACTGTATTTTTGTGTTCATATTGGATTTTCTATTCTGTTTTTATTCATATTTTTCTACTGTGAGCAGAGCAATTGTGATAAATGATTTCCCTCGGGATTAATAAAATATATCTGAATCAGAGTTCTGGTCTGGAGCACGTAGAATACATATTAGCATGTTAGCATATTAGCATGCTAGCATATTAGCATGCTAGCATATTAGCATAGGACTTACGTTGGGCATTGGACAGCAACCGTAGGAGCCGTTGATCATCTTGCAGCATGACGTTTGGTCGGGACACATGCTCAAGCTGTCAGGACAGATCACTGCCAAAGAGAGGAAAATACATTGCAATAAATATTAATTGTCACATCAATTGTATAATCTTCATTACTTTATCACTAGTTCATTTAGTAAGCCTCTGTACACTTTCCATTCCTTGTACACCCGTTGTTTCTCTGAAGATGCTTGGTAGATGCTGCATGTGTTCGGACACCAACTGTCTTCCCACGATCATATCTTTGTTAAATTACTTTCCCCAACAAGTGTCCCCTCATTGCAGGGCACAAGATGAGATGGCATTTGCTTTATGAAGTAGCAGCAGGTTTCTGTGGTAACTAGGGGTGTATACCTTAGGATTTTCAACGATTCGATTCTTAAAGCAATCAGATATTTGACGATTAATCATAGTTTGCTGCGATACGATCCAGCAGCCTATGATTGATATATTGTGGTCCAACCACAGAGAGAAAATATATACATGTATATATAAAATACATATACAAAAACATAACACATTTACAAATAAAATCAGTATTTGTGCTTTGCATTAATTTAGTTGGATCGTTAGTCTCAGATTGGATACATGGATCCAGATCGATGTATCGTTACACCCCTAGTGGCAACCGATTAACTAACCATCGTTGGGACGAGCCGAGATCTTTGTGGCCAGCGGGAACACCTTCTCACCAGAGACGCACCTCTTGTGCTCCAGGTCGCATGCGGTGTTGGCAGGGCAACAGTGAAGCTGGTCAGTACAGCACACCGCCTGTTCACAAGTCACATGAAACACACCCGAAAGGCAGAGAGAGTTTGTCTGGTTCAAATACTGAACTGTAGACCAGAGCAGAGATGGGGCCTTTTCTAGCAGCTGAACGTGCACTTGGATCCGAGATCTAAACGTCACATGACTAGATAGTAGTCTAGTAATGAAGTGCATGTGAGGCCACGTGACAAGACTGACTGTTTTAACCATTCGTCTTACATGTTATTTGGTGTTGTTTGGTGTTTAAAAGCTTACTGTGGAATATAATTGGTTGTGTAACAAATTAGTTGCTGCAGTTTCCCATTTGCAAGCTCTTGTGATAAAACACAGTGGTATCAAGGTTGGTATCAAGGTATCAAGGTTGAATCTTGGCAGTTCTACACAATGTGTTCTTTTTAAACTGAACTGAACCATAAGATTTGCTGTTCTGAATTAATGCATTGGCTAATTTAAGGCACTAAACTGAAAAGGTTTAGGGACCAAAAGTGAAATGCCTTCCAATGTCTCTAGACTAAAGCAGGCCATAAATATGTCCAACTAATATTTCTGTAAAGAAATAAATAAATTGGAAGAGATGGAAAGGTTATGCCTGTATAAAAACATTTTCTTCTCCTTAGTGTGACTATCCCCACAACTGCTGGTGGTGAGGGTGGGGGTGATGGTGTAGGGCAGGGGTGCCCAATACGTCGATCGCGATCGACCAGTAGATCAAGATCTAGGTCTATGCTGGTAGATCGCGTGACATTGCAAAAAAAACCCCACATTTGTTATTCCAAAAAAAGGAAACGTGGAGAGGAACTTTCGAACTGTTCATAGAAACTACGACGGTGACGATCACCATTACCACCCATTAGTAGATCGCAAGCCTAAGAAGTGTGGGCACCCCTGGTGTAGGGGTTGCGAGGGCAGTGATGTTGGTGATTGGGAATTGGTGGTGATGGAGGTGGTGTTGACGGTGCTGGTAGTGGTGGTGGTGGTGGTGGTGACTGTGGTACCCCTGGGTATGGACAGCAGCCGTAGTCTCCACTGGTCAGCAGGCAGCAGGTGGTACTCGCCGGACAGCTGCTCTTCCCCCCTGGACATGTCACCGATGCCATGCCAACGTTCGCTACATACATACATCATCTGCATGGTTATTGCCAATATTATCATTTATCAGTGCATTTGGGTATTACTCAGCAAACACTTTGGTTCTCATCCGAATATTTAAACCAGCAGCTAATCTGTGTCTGAAATGTTGCGATGCATTTGGCAGGAGTCCCACCTGGTCTCCTGCGTGCGGGTAACTTCTCCAGCATGGCGACGTAGCCCAGCTCTGGAGACACACACCGGGAGTGAATCAGGTCACATCGGTTCCCCTCAGGACAGCAGTGGCGCTTGTCTTCACAGCACACGGCCTGCAGAGCGGACAGACGGCGGGTCGTTGGGAGTACCATACACACTTAGACGCATCCACGGACCACAGGACGCCAGGCCTCGCCCCGACCAAAACGAAGAGTCTACTCAACGCACTGCGTTGAGCTTTAATATTGTCGTGGAATTTAGAAAGCATTTTGAAATGAAAGAGGAACAGATTAGAGTGCAGAGACCACTTGAAACTTTCTTTGTCGCTTCTTCTGCAATTTTGATAGGACACTTTGATTGTTCTGAGCCTCATGTGCAAGTGGCTTTTAGCATCTGCTAAATATATATATTACATGTGTGTGTGTACCTTGGCCATGGGACAGCAGCCCCAGGTTTGGTCAGGGAGCTGGCAGCAGGTTGTCTCATCTGGACACTCAGACTCCTGGTCTGGACACATCACCGCCTACACACACACACACACACACACACACACACACACACTTTTTGTAGGCCAGTTTGTAAAGTTAAAGAGAGCTTTCGTAATAAAAATGAAACTGTATTTGAACAAGTGAAGACGCAGGGTTAGCCTGACGCAGATTGTTTTTGTTGTTGCAATGCGTTTTAACAGGTTAAACAGGTTACCTGTTCTGCCTGCAAATCATTTTCCAATTCTTCAATAAACTGGTTTATTCAACAACTACCAGCGTCTTTGTTGTGAGAGGAGCCCAGCAAAAGCCACTCAGGTGGTGCCCGTGATAAATCTGTTGCTTTATATTCCCCCGTTAGGCCTAACCCTGCCGGCATTTTCTCTTCAGGTCTAGAAAATGTAGAAACGAAAGACGCACAGCTCTTTATGACGGCGGTACGCGAGTATCCCTCCCTGGCAGTGACAAGCGGGTTCCTGTAAAGACACATGGGACACTGTGGCACAACATTCATTCAATTGAGACCGTGTTTCCATTCAACCGACACTCCTGCTCTGACCATAAATATAATTTATTGTTAGGGATGTGAATTTAGCAGTAAAGCCACGTTGTTTTGCATCCCTGTCCACGCGTCGCCTGTTTTCTTGTCGAGGTCCTCAGCCGAGTCATAACAGTGTTTTTGTTGCACTGTAATGATTATTTTTCTACTGTAATATAGTAATACTGTACCGTTACTGACATTGTAACTTATTGTTCGACTGCACCTAGTACTTTAAGTAAGTATTATTACCGTGGAGTCGCTCCGCTCACACCTCCTCCCGTCTGGGCAGGAGGTTGCTGAGGAGAGGCCCAGCAGGAGGAGGAGGACCAGCCCCACTTGTAGAGACTTGACAAGAGAAGGAGGAAGAGCAGGACGATGAAAAGCTACAGTAGTTTAACCACATACTAAACACACCTTAGAGAACAAAGACCAGTACATCTTATCTCGTGAGCAACAGGGAGGGTGTGTACAGACAAAAGAGAAAGAGAAAGAGTGTGTGTGTGTGTGTGTGTGTATTCGTCTTGCTAGACGTTTAGGACCAGCAATAGCTATAGAAATTCAAATATTTTACATTTTTCATTTAGAGGAGATAAACGGCTGCGCAGAATACAAACTAAACTAACACTGATTACCGAAAATATGTTTAAGACTGTTAAATCGGAGGCAAATCCAGTATATACACACACCAAGTTATTCTTACCATTGTGAGTAGATGGTTGCAGAATGAAGCAGTTATTCAAAACGGGAACTGCTGTGCATGCTCCCAAGTCTTCCTGGGGCTGAGGGAGGACATGAAGACACTTTACAGGGAGGCAGTCAGACAAAAGCCAATTAAGACTTACAAATACAACAAGTGGAATAAAGCCGTTAAGGTACACCTCACCTCGTCGTCGCCGTTGTTGTTGTTGTTGTTGGGTATGCTGGATCAAATGTAGAACATTAAGCAGTATTATATTATATGTGTTGTTCCTCTCCAGCGATTGCAGAAACTGCGAGAAATACAAACCAGTGGTCACATGACACGCCGGTCACGTGACCCTCCGTCGACGCGCCGGTCACATGACATATTACGCATAACATGACAATGTAGCCTACATCTCAGTGATCACCACAGAAACCGAGATAGAAGTGGAAACATTTGTTTTATTTCTACTTTCTCAAGTACAGAAAGAAATGTTTTACAGTTTACAAACAACTGAGCGGGTTTATGGATGGGTTCTCCACACAGAGGCCTTCTGCAGCCTCTACACGTGGACCAGAACACACACAGAGGCCTTCTGCAGCCTCTACACGTGGACCAGAACACACACAGAGGCCTTCTGCAGCCTCTACACGTGGACCAGAACACACACAGAGGCCTTCTGCAGCCTCTACACGTGGACCAGAACAAGCACACAGAGCATATTTGTTAGTCCATATGCGCTGTGGGGTTTAGTTTTAACTTTGAGTCACTTGTATTGAATTAACAATTAAATTGTCACAAGTTAACAGTTAAAATAAACGGGGGGAAAAAAAACTCTACTGAGAATAAATTTCCCATTCAATATTAAACCAGCAAAAAAGCCACGACTTCACAACTCAAATGTCATATTAAACACTTTGTTTTACAGCAAGACGGAGCAGGATGGGTGAAACACCCCACACACACACTCCCAAAACCTTGTTTTATAAATCTCACTATTAACATTCATTCAAGTAAAAATGATTTCATTAAAACCCACCACCATAGCAAGTTATGAATAATAGATGTATGACACGACTACAATATTTGACGGGGGAAAGCTACAGCGGGTGTTGGTCAGTATGTCATCGTTGTAAACACTTACGACCGGAAGTGAACTTTGTTAGCTAAATCGAGGGAAACTCAATGTCTTTTTTTAAACTAACTCAACTACAGAATGCAATGCACTACCGCATCGTAATTTGTGCCAACATGTCCTGGTTCATATTTTTAAAAAATAATAACTTTAATTAAAAACACACTAATCTACATATTACATGCACATACTTCATCATATACATAGAATCTCATGAAATCCAAGTTCGTATCATTTACAAGGTGAAAAAAGGGTTAGGTAGAGGGAAGTGTGAATACAACGGGATGTCGGGCGTAAAATGTGTATTTTATGGTCCATGTGGCAGGCATACTCCCCAGAGTACGGTGGTATTCAACGCTTTTACAGTGTGCTTCTTGGTCTGTCGACAGCTTAGTTGGAGATGCACGACCGCACACGAAGGTGTGTGTTTAAGGACAGCGACAATGTCGCTCATTTCTATGTGGGGGGGAGAAGGCACTTGGAGGACAAAAATGGCACAAGCCGACAGACTGTCTAAAGGTCTTCCTCCTCCATTTCAGCTGGCTGTTCCTCCACACCTTGAAACTCTTCCTCCTCCCCTTCTTCTCCTCCTCCTCAGCCTTCTAGAAGTTGGTGGTGGTAAACTCATAGGCCCAAATAACGGGTGGAGGGGGGTCCGGTGCCTTTAACTGGTTTCATACATTCATATGCATGCAAACTGGTATTCCAAACAGGAAAATCTATTTACACGACAACAATTAGAGAGACGTGTCTGTCTGCGAGGAAGAAAGGCAGAGAAGTGATATTTTGGCGTAATTGTAGAGGGCAAGGGTAACAACAGTTATGACTAAAATAATCTGATATGAAAATCAGTGTTATCTCAATAACTACAAATGTATTCCAATACATAAATACAGCTTAGAAGAGAAGGACAACACAATACAGTTAGAGTTCGTAGCACACATGTTCCATTGACTCATGGGGAAAGTACAATTGATTAATGAATTGGGTTCACCACGGTTAGATAGCATGTGTTAGTTTGGGGGTTTCAGTAGTTGGGATTACAACTCAATAAGGTGGTTCTATCCTATCAGCCTCTATCATTCCTCTATAAAATAGTCATCCACTTTCAAATACTGGACTCATTCAGTAATCGTCAAATTCTTAGTATGATTAAGTGCTTTTAAAATCTCCTACTGTTTTTCTGGGAAAATGGCTCTTTCCAAAGTCAGCATATGCAATGGCTCAGACATTGGTTGTAAATGTTAAGGAAACACAATCAGTTTCATACAGTGAAATGTACACCAGACCACCAGGAAGATGGTGAGACTATGAGAGAGGCCAAGCACTGAAACCAAAGATCAACATCCTCCTATCCAAACCTGATTGTGCTTAACGTGATGTAACCTTCCATAGTTGGAAGTGGAAAGACTTATCTATTAATATATCATCTTGTAAATAGATAGTGGGAGGAGCTCCAGTGTTCAGTGGTGTAAACACCGAGATGGTTTACTTCTTGGGGTGGAAGACCATCAGTGGCCTGTCCTCGATCTTCTGCCAGGGGCTCTTCTTGTTGCCGTCCTTGTCTTCCGAGTCATCCTCTGGGCTGGTCATGGAGTCACGGTGGTTGTCACTGTTTCGGCTGCTGTTGACACGGCTATGCCCCCGCCGGGTGATGGTCGAGCCGCGCGACGACAGCCCTTCGTCCAGCAGAGGGGTGAGGGAGTTTTCCTCGGGTGACACCGGGCGTCCCTCGCTGCTGCTGCTGGGCTCGCTGTGATCCGGGTAGGCTAGCTTGGAGTAGGTCTTCCCCTCGCTGCCGCCACCGCCTCCTCCCATCCCATGTGCCCTCCTTCCCCCGGTTCCCCAGCGCTCGTCTTTGCCCTTCCTGTTGGCGGCCGCCTTGCGTTCCAGGGCTTCCATCGTCGGTTCCAGGTTATCTCGGAGGTTGCTGCAGGCACCACCGCCAAACAGCAGCCCTCCACCGCTGAGGTCATTGCCGGCTTCAATGTAGGAGTGACGTACGTGGGCATTGGCTCGTCCGTCCAGGGAGATGAACCAGGCCCGCGGGTGCTGCTTCACGCCCAACTCCAGGAGCTTCTTCTCTGTCAGCACCTGCAGCTCTCCGTTCATCTGGGCCATGGTGGAGTCATTGAAGAGCACAGGGATGGTCACTGGCCCACCGGACGAGTCTGAAGCCCAGCTGGGTTCCTCTGAGTCGTCGCCCTGGGACCCGCCGTGGTGCTGCTGCTGGCCCTGCTTCTGGGAGTGGTGGTGGTGTTGTGGACCTCCTCCTCCCATGTGCATGTCTTTGTCCTGGTCCTTCTGGTCTTTACCGTCTCCTCTTCCGGAGAAGTCTGAGGACATGCGCATATAGTGGGCGGGGATGACGAGTGTGGGCACCATGCTGCGGTACATGTTCTCCTTCATCTGGTCGATGGAGCTGCAGAAGATGATCTGACCCGGCTGGGTGTTGAGGGAGGTCGGCCTCGTGAGGTTATCCGCCGCCGCAGAGTACTCTGGGGGCTTGTCGCCCTGGCTGGGCATGTAGCCCTGGAACCTCGGTGGGGAGGGGGGGTCCGAGGAGTAACCCTGGTTGTCATTGGCATTGTGATGGCGGTAGTGCTCCGGCTCCTTGTCTTCATGGAGGAGAGGGTTGTCCAGGTTGTTGGTTTCCGTGGCTCGGGTCACCTTCATGGGGAAACTTTCCCCTCTCTGGGGACCCAACGCGTTCTTCCCTTTGGACTGGCGCAGCTTGTGCACTGGGATGTGCTTGGCGAAGTCGTCCCTGGAGCTCTGGTACTCTTTAGACGGAGATAACTCCGATTTGCTGATGTCACCCGAGGGGCTGGATTCAACATGGCCACCGCAGATCAGATTTAAGTGGGAGGTGGATGTGCCTTGGTCTCGCTTGGCACTGTTCAGGTTGGAGACATGAGGCTTGCCTTGCTGTCGCCGTGGTTTCAGACACTTCCGTCTAGAAGGTAAGCAAAGGATAGAAGGAGGTGTAAGTATACACTCATAGTTACGCTCAAACCTATAGTCAGTTCACAGCGACAGGCTTTCTGGACAGGTTAATCACCATGTCATTGAAATCTGGTAAATTGTGGAGGAGTTCCAGTTCTATAGACAGCATAGCCCTAGTACAATAAAGTCAAATATATGATGGCCAAGTCGCAAACTATTGATAGGCTACCGCTGCATGATCGCAATACATCAATGACTCCACAAGAGCGATCGGAAATAACTGTGTGTGTGAGTAAGTTGTGTTCTTCTCCAGCAGTGGGCTGAGGATCCAGGAGCAGCGCAGAGCCACTACTAAATAGATTTAACTTTCATTTCTATCATGGTTAAATTGAACCTGGAGGTTACAGACCATGGACCAACTGCGTTACCATGACCACAAATAGATATATGATGAAACCCGCTGTGCTGACAAAATAATCAACAGAATTTTGTTTTTTTAATTGGCCCGTTTCATTCTATGTGCGCTAGCCTAAAAATGTTTCGTCACACTGGACTGATTATTACAGATTATAAAAAACACAACAACCTATCTATAAAAATCCCCACACAGCTTGTAAAAGCGCCCCAAATTTCATCACCAGGTGTCATGTTGATTAGCAATTATATGCCATTTTAGCGACATCCCACATGGGAGTGTCCCCCCAGATGATCAGCCTACCAGGTGGACGTACCTACTGATCAGTTGATCTGTCCACCATGCATCTGGGTGCACTTGTGATGTCACTAATGGGTTGATTCAGAAATTGCTTGTTAATGCTAATCAACATCACACCTGGCACATAGACACATGACATAGGGGCCATGTAATGACTGAATGACTGATGAGAGTAGAAGGTAGGGTTAGGGGGTTGGGGTTGCGACCTGCGCCTGTGCTCTCCACACCTGCAGTAGTAGAGCAGCACGCAGAGCAGGATGAGCACCAGCAGGACCAGCGATCCCAGGATGCAGAGCAGAAACAGGGTGTGGTAGGTGCTGATGTCCCTCAGGCCAGGGTGCCCAAGGAGACCGAAGCCTGCAAGACAAAAACTGTGGTAAAAAAGACCCTCAGACCCCTCTGGTAACCACCAGGCACCTCCTCAGAACCACCTGGCACCTCCTCCCAGCAACTGAGCCACTTTATAGTTACTATTTCAAATCGCATTGCCTTACAGTATTTTTGTGTATTTATTTTGTTTTGCTTATTTTATTTATATTCTATTTTTACTATTACTATATTGTTTCTATCTCTGAACAGGGCACAGTGACAGTAATAATTTCCCTCAGGATTAATAAAGTTCTCTGAATCTCAGCATCTGGGTTTAGGTAGCAGATGGTTGCTGAGGAATTGCCGTCTAGTCTTCTAGTGTTAGCGTTAGGGTTAGGGTTAGGTTTGTCTTGTAGTATTAGGGTTAGCATTAGGGTTAGGTTTGTCTTGTAGTGTTAGGGTTAGCGTTAGGTTTGTCTTGTAGTGTTAGGGTTTGCGTTAGGGTTAGGGTTAGGGTTGTCTTGTAGTGTTAGGGTTAGCGTTAGGGTTAGGGTTAGGGTTGTCTTGTAGTGTTAGGGTTAGCGTTAGGGTTATGGTTAGCGCTAGGGTTAGCTTGGAGTGTGTGTACATTTGTGCCTCATCAGCTCTTGTAAAATGAGACGTACCTGAATAAATAAAGGTGGAATATAGGTTATATAAAGGTTAAATAAAGGTGGAATATAGGTTATATAAAGGTTAAATAAAGGTGGACTATAGGTTTGTGGAGTAAAGGGGGCGTGGCTTGGTGTCTGGCTTGCAAACAAGCGGGCGGGGCGGCAGATTCCGGAGCTTGGCGCAGCTGTGGGTGGTGAGCATAATGAGCTGCCGTAGACACAGCATGTTCATGTGTGTTCGCTCTGCCCAACAGGG
>OMNR01044640.1:0-10381 GCA_900303205.1 Mora moro
CCGTTCTGGGCGCCCTATTCGCCCCCCACGCCGTTGACTGTTACCTCCTGTTCATTTATTTTTTTTCCTGGTTAAGGTGACTTCTGGGGGGGCATGTGTGGCGGCTACACAAAATGGTTATAGACATTCACCTTAAGGTTCCGCGGGCCCTTTAAGAGTTTAGGCGGGCCTCGCGAGATGTTACCTAGGTAACGACGCTCGTGGACAACTCTCAGCTGGCAGTTGAGTTAAGACACGGTTGTCGTGTATTGTGGTTTTTTGATGGAATAAAAGTGATCCGGCTAGGATCTTAAAAGACCAGTTATCCCTCTGTCACTTCGTTCCTCAACACCCACATATATCTCTATATATATATATCTATATATATATAGATATATATATACTGTGTATACACATACTTTTATATAAATGTTGTTTATAATAGTTTTTTTCGACATACTATATACTATATATGCTGCAGTACTCATACTAAAAATGAATACTTGTATTCACAACTATATAAATATAACATTTATTGTTAATTGCAATGGCTACCTGATGACGGGCAGCAGGGGTCCAAAGGTCTCCTCGCGGGTGCAGAGCATCTCTGTGGTAACGTCTGCCAGTAGGGTGGGCTCCATGAAGGACCCCTTCCCACGCTTCCCTCCCCTCAGGACCCGGGCCCCCCGAGACACTGCGTCCTCCACCTGGTGTGCCACCTAGCAGCCAGACACAGGCAGTACAGCAGAGAGACACTGGGAGGTCAGGGTTTAAAGAGGCATTATCAGCACTATCTATACACAGCACTATAGCATTATCAGAAGTTGGCGTCCAATTCCCCACTTGCATACGCTGCTTATCACTCATGGATGTATAATAAGACGTTATCGCTATGCTGTTACGCTAACGTGGCTAGTTCTTTCAGCGCACAAGCGCTTCGTCCCAGCACCACGCCAAGCACATTTCTGCCTGGTGTGCTACCTAGCAGCGAGATAGAGGCGCTGCATCGTTACAGCGACCCATGGAGAGTTTAGAGTTTAGTGTGGCGGTCTTACCTTCTCGGCGGCGCGGGTGTTGATGAGCGGGCCCTGGGTGATCCCAGGCTCGGACCCGTGACCCATACGCAGCTGAGAGTCCATCGCCCGGCCCAGCTTCTCCATGAAGGCGTCATGGATACCGCTCTGCACCAGGAAGCGGTTGGAACACACGCACGTCTGCGTGGAGAGCATGAGCATGACATCCTGTGTCTCAGCGTCAAATTAAAAGTGGACAATTCATACACACTATATACAGTATATAAATAATCATAAAAAAAGAAATACCTACAGGGTCAGGATAGAGCGGAGAGCAACCTAAAAGATTTGAGTTAAAGAATAGATCAGAGATCTCGCATCACAGTGGAGTTTCCATGGTGACCTCACCTGCCCGGCGTTGCGGAACTTGGATCCCATGGCGCCGGCCACCGCCTTGTCCACGTCTGCGCTGTCGAACACGATGAAGGGGGCGTGGCCTCCCAGCTCCATGGAAACCTTCTTCACCGTGTCTGCCGCGTGCTTCAGCAGGATCTGGACGGGCCAAACAAACACCCAAAATCCCATCACTATATCTTGGATTACACAACATTAATTTCCACTCACTTAACTTGTTAGCAAATACATTTTTAAATACAAAACTACAGTTTTGTTTTGTTTTTTTCCATGTGAATTAATATTTCACACAGTTTTAAACTTTGATCACACATTGTGATCAGGATGTAGGATAGAGAGAGAGAGACAGACAGACAGATACACAAAGACAGACACAGATGGACATGAGACCTTTCCAGTGGCGGTGGAGCCTGTGAAGGAGACCTTGGCCACCAGGGGGTCAGTGCAAAGCACCTCCCCCACCGACGGGGTCTTCTCCCGGGAGCAGGGAACCACGTTGAACACCCCCGCTGGGATACCCGCCTGGTCAGCCAGCTACACACACAGAATAAAGTATAGTTGTAGTATAATTGGTTGGTGTTGTAATTTGGCTAGGGGTTTGTAATTAGTTGTACTGTTTGTGATTGGCTGCAGTGTTGTGGTTGGCTGTAGTGTAGTGTGGGGGCGGGGCTTACGGACCTGGGCCAGTGCTAGGGCGGAGAGGGGCGTGTCCTCGGCCGGCTTCACCACCACGGTGCATCCCGCTGCCAGCGCCGCCCCCACCTTCCTGGTGATCATCGCACTGGGGAAGTTCCACTGGGGTCAAAGGTCACAGGGAGGTGATCAGTGGACAACACAAAATCGTTTTGGGATAGACTGGGCTACCAGCTGGTACCAACTTGACTACGTAATGAATATCAACTCTAAAAATATATAATTCATGTAATAAATATTAACTAACTGACCGGTGTGATGATGGAGGCCACACCCACAGGCTGCTTGAGGAGGAGGATCTTGCGGTCACGGAATGGCGAGGGGACGATGTCGCCGTAGGTACGCCGTGCCTCCTCGGAGAACCACTCCAGGAAGGACGCTGAGTACCCGATCTCCCCGAGAGACTCCGACACCGGCTTACCCTGAGATACAAACACATACACATATATTCCAGTGGCGAGCTGTGAATGCGGCGCATGCCCTGACGTTTTGAAAGATGACAAAACCATCCCCCCCGTTCGGGCCGATAGCCCCGCAGTATTGCCCATAACATGCCGCCTCGGCGTTAAACGTCACCCTCCCCGCCCATTTCACAAGCGAGTGGGGAGTTCAAGTTGAAGCATCATGCAATTAAGTCTGGATGTCAGTGTGATATTATATGTCATTTATCATGCTTATATGTCATTTATCATGCTTATTGTTTAGCAATAGTAGCTTACCATTATTGAGCAACGTCGTGTATTGAATTGCATTATATTCATGTGTGTGAACTTAGGAAGCGATCGCATATCAGCAGTTAACTAGGTTACAGTAGGTATGGGTGAACACGATTAAGAATGCATGAGACACCAGAGAACGGTTGATTCATATACTATTCTATTCATATACTCAACATTGAGACCAAAGAATTTAGTACGCTGGTGGACTACTGTCAGGCAGCTAACTGGGAAACACCAGTCAGTCGGGTGGAAAGCTAGAGTACTCTATTCCTAGGAATGTTATTGTATTGAATGTAACTCCGCAGCATTGATTTATTAAATAACACTTATACTAAATCGGCAGAGTAGTATTTTGTTACGGATTCTTCTCTCAGTGGACACAGTTAATATGTGCTCGCGAGGGTTTTCCTCCAGGAAAACATAGACCGTCACATCAGGCACCAACAGCAGAAGTTAGAAGAAGGATTATCATGGGGAGTGGGTGTTTGTTTGCTGTTGCTGATCTGATCCAGCGACTCACAGCGCGGTTGCAGCGACAGCGACAGTGCCAAGAGTGGACGGAACAGGTCATTTTCTTTACCGGGCGATTAGCCCTGGCCGCAAGCCCGGTTAAAGCCCCGATCAAGCCCCGTAAGTGACAGTGGGGACACAACTGGCCTTGGCACGCACCAGCCCGACCCGACAGTGTGATTGCGGCTATTGTGTATTGCGAGAAAAGCTGAATTCGCCTCAGCTTTTAAATTACATGACACAGCGCAACAATACCCCCCTAGCCGAGTTACACATTTCCTAGAATACTACTGTTTCACGCATTAGAAACCAACGTTGCGACTGTCACACCAACACACCAACCAAATATTATACAACATCTGTTCTTCTCCTAAAAAAAATCGTTATTATTCTGCCTTGTTTTTTGTCGTTTAACTCCTTCCATTTCAACGTAGAAACTTCATTCAAACATCAAAACGTTCAGCTCAATTAGGACATTATTGCTATTATTTTTTTTACCATTCATACCTTTAATACTTTCCGAAATATGCAACATTTTCCGGGAAATTTTCCCCATTAAAGTGAATGGAGAAAGTTTTTCATGCATTTTCAACTTCTAGCTACTCATTCATACTTTCAGGTATAAACTCCATTTAAACTTTAAAACGTTCCACATCTTGCATACATTCTGGCTGTAGATCAACTTTCAAATCCCATTAAAACTTTATAAAATATTCAACTTTGTTTGGAGCTTAGTAAAAATGCCCTTCTCCGATTTTTACAAAAATTAACTTGCTCTAACTTCCAAAATTTTTACTCTTCATACATAATTTTACATCAAATTGTAGGGGAAATTGTGCTCTTTCCAACAATGCAGCTGTGGAAGCAAACAGACGTACACATTTGCCACTGTGAGCGTCGCGGTGAGGAGTGGCCAACCAACTGCCGCATTGACGCTAACGGAATCTGAAAACACGATGTTCAGGGGGAAAGCAGAAACGGCAACTTTTCAAACCTGCTCTAATTCACACATTTCGGACACTACACACACAGATCTCACACAGCGTGTTCAGCAGGTTGTCCCCGCTCCGAAAAAAGACATAAAGTCATAGAAGAAAGGGTGTTTGAGATAGAAGCAGGAGTATGACAGGTGCGCCTCCGCCTCATCTCTGTGAAATTACGTGAATAGCGCTACACGTATTAACGTTAGCGTCACGGTTGTCAGGTCTCATGTGCACTGGGATTTAACGTTTGCTCCTCAACATTAGCGTTAGCTTAGTTAGCACTGACTTATTCAAAGGTAAACCGTGTTAACGTTTCATTTTACAAATGACAAATGAGTGTGTTTCAAAGCTAAATGTTGAATTGTCTTATGAAACCGTTGTGGGGCAGATTAATTTACAACAAGGCGGCGCTAGTGTAGGCGCTTAATTGAACAGTATTTATTGTAAGCCACTTGGCGCAGGTTGGTGACGTTGTTGTGTGGCTGTCGTGGAATAAACGGAGGCGGTTTTCCCTGCGCTCCAAGAGTACAAGTACATTGTCTGGTAACGGTAAAGATAAAATGGTAAAGATTATAATTATTTTCAGGATATTGTATTGAATTCCATCAGTGTGAAAGCTGTATAGTCAAAGATGATCTTTCTGTGGTTCCAGGGGTCCCATCACTGAATCAGCTGTTACCATGGACAACAACGGAGCGGTGGTTTGGATGTCCACAGAGAAGTGCAGCCCAAAGACTTCTGCTATGGAGCTCCGTGTGTACCTTGGGGGTACAGTAAGTCATCGACATTTCATGTCGATTTAAGTCAGGTATATGAGTCCAGACAGTGTTGAGTGGAGTGTTTTCTACCAAAAATATTGATACTTTCTATACTATTGTGTTATTTCTAATGTAACATGATCGTGATTAATTGTTAATGCACTATGCACTCAATACCGAATTCTGTGACAGTGAAATGTAGGGAATGTAACAGACTATGATGTTAAAGTAAATCAGAGTATCTTCTTATGGTTTTTTTGTGCTCTTTGGAAATGTAAAATTCCATATAGTCAAGGTACTTTGCTCTACAAACAATTGTCTACAGTGTTTGAAATACAAGTAGGCCTATGTGTTCTGTGAATAACTGAAATTAATGCTGTACATTTAAGTTATGTTATGTTATTTTAAATGCCTTTTTGAAAGTGACATGCTTTTCAGCATCCAGCATTCATACCGCAATTTCTTCAGAAATTGCATTCTCTAGTTTTAGGAAGGAGAAGCAGAAGGACGTGTTTTCAACGCACAAGTAGGTAAAATCCAATGCATGTGCTACTTGAAAAGCAACGCAACGCACTGACATTGCACAGAATCTAGATGAACCTATGTACATTTAAGAGAGGGTTGTTGTTGCGGGTTGGGTGAATGTGTGGCATATGTTCCTTGTTAATTGGTGTTTCTTAGTGTTACAGCCGAAATATGGCACGGCTGATCACTAGTCTGTGTCAATACTCGTTATTTAGTTGTTTTGTATATGTGACTGCTAAGTACAGAGGAAATCTCACTAAGGAAATAAATAATAACAGCTTTAAATCAACTGAATTATGGATCTTCAATGTAATAACTATTACTATTACAATCGTTTATGTAACGACCAAAAACATTTCACTCACACATTCAAAGGTGATGAGCCTGGCGAGTTCGTCCTTGTGCTGCACCAGCAATTCATACCACCTCCGCAAGAGGACGCTCCGCTCCTGTAACCCATTACACAAATTGTCACAAACAAGATGTAGGCTGTGTTTTGGTTACAGAAGAGCACACCTGTCCTCAAACAGCCTGAATATTAATGTTTGTTATACATTACACATTAAACCAGCCGACAGCATGCATGGGTAGTTAGCGACCAAAGGTAGTACAAGTTAATACTGGATCTTAAATCAGGCATATCATGTAATGTAGCTGTTAAAATGTTTTCCACCCAAAACTAGGACTTTGGGGTTGTCTTTTAACTGGCGTCGTCCTCTTCTAGCGAATACCCTTGGTGAATAGATTAGTATACTGCACACATAACCAGCCTTAATAACAATGTAATGACAGCAAATGTCCTGGGCACTACTCAAAGACCAACACTACAGGACCGTTTCAATAGAAATTACAATTCAACCAAACGACCCTGCCAGTCTTGGTGTACATCTCTGCAGACCTGTGTCTGCAAGTTAGAAATTGTTTAATTCATTGGCCGATATTCATTATAGAGACATGCACACATGCAGCACCTTAGCTGTGTGTTGTTTCCATGTGTAGAACGCCTTGTACGCGGCATCCACGGCTTGCTTGGCCTCCGCCGGGCCGCAGTCCGCCACCCGGGCGATCTGCTCTCCGGTGGCCGGGTCCAGAACGGGGAAGGTGGAGGCTGCGGAGATCCAGCGACCGTCTACGTAGCCCTGGCTCCGCAGCAGCTGTGCAGAAATGTCCAGGCTGTATTTGCGTTGCATGACGGTGGAGGATATTCTGGGTATAAGCGGACGGAGGAGACACCGAGTCCGCAGGAAACAGAAACTACCCATGTTATGGAACGGGGGGTTTCCGCGTTGGAGAGCAGGCGGCGTGCGACGCTGCAGTCGGAGCTGAATCTCACTGAACGGAGTCGGGTCCGTCGAGTTTTAGCTAGTTTGAGGCTTGAAGGCGGTCGCATTAAACACGTGACAGTGCACAATATACATTGGTTACACAAAGCGTTAATGTGTTAATTCATTGTGTATCTGAAAGACGCTTGCGGCCGCACCGTTTCTACAGCGCATCCTATGGTGTGGAGGGTTTCATGGGCCGAAAATAAATATATGAATACATAAATATGTAAATAATGAAATGCTTAAACAAATGAATAAATATATAATTATTTAATAAAATGCTTAAATAAATGAATAAACAATTATATAATTGAATGCTTGTCACCATAAATACATCACACATTAAATGAGACATTAAATACATGAATGTTGCATGTATTTGTGTATTTATTTTTATATTTACACATTTGTTTATTCATCATTTATTTATTGAATCAAGTCAGGGGGCGGACTCTTCAACCACCCTGCGATTGGTGGTTGAACATGAATACTGCCTTTGCTTAAATCACAATGGCAGAACCCGGTGCGGATTTTAATGACGTTTTGCGCCCTACAATTGTAGATATGTTGGCTGTAGCTGAACAGATGGAGGCAAATGCCAATTCGTATACTTTTTTAGATCATGCTGTATTCACGATCCTCGCGGAGACAGTACAGGTAACTGGTTGAGCCTGCTAAGGCTGTAATACTGGTCATTCACCAGTCAGAGGCTTTAACCCGCCGCATGACTTTTGGGATGAAGTTGACATTTATTTATTTCGCTGCACTATGGATAAATAAAAGTATATACAAATAATTAAATACAATTTATAAATAGATAAATAAGTGTTAATAAATGAATAAGTTAATGAATTAATATACGAATGAATAAATAATTTCCACAAATAAATGTAACATTTATGTATTTAATGTCTAATTTAATTTGTGATTTATTTTAAAAATTGTATTATATAATTATATAATAATATTTATTTAAGCATTCAATTATTTATGCATTTATATATTTAGTTTCCATACTCCATACTACTGGCGCTGTTTTAACGAGCTAATCTGCAAATGCTCGCTTCTGTCATTACTTTTCTCCTCAGTACGCCCCCTAGCGACTAGACCTGAATAGTTCACGTTGTAGGCTTTTCATGAACACATTAGAAACAATTATTAGAAAAACAATGGTTTATTATACCCGAAAAATTGTTTGGAAAATTGGGAGGGAATTTATAAGTAGACATAACCGGAAATTATAAAGATCCATACCATACTCTAAATACCATGGTATACATAATTCATAATTGCCCAATTAGACTACTTACATTTCTCAGTTCTAATACCCTATCAAGAAATTACAGATTTGATCAAAATGTCAACTTTAATCATGAAATTAAACTGATATTTTAGCACAATGTATTCAATTTTCATGTAGAACATGGTTAATCTTTCAACAGATGACTTAAGTGAAACAAAATCCCAGGCTTTTTCCACAAAAGATAAAAAAAAAATCAAGAAGTAAAACCAAAACAGGCAATCAACAATATATTTACAAATGTACAAAAAAAAGTATTATGAATGCAATCTGAAGACGGCAGATAATAAGCTAATTATGTTTGAAAACAAGCAGAGAGGAACTCATTTTGACCTGCAAAACGTCTAAAGCTGTTAGAAAATGGCTGCCGTCACTAGATGTGTACGTTTCTGATCAGTGTGTATTGATTAGTAAATTGATTAGGTCTGTTGATGGTAGAATGACAGCAAACTGAATTTGACGTCAAGGCCTCATGTCTTCATAATAATAAAACTATGTTTAATAATATTAATTATATTACGCCTTCATACCAAGGCTAATAAGACCAAAATGTGAATCTATTATCAGAAGAAATCAGAAAACCGATTATTATTATGACTTATGATTTAGCACATGTTTATAACTGGTGTTAATGTGTTAAACAGTGATGTTAATAAATGTCATGGGAACGGGGAGCTGGCTGCTGCTGTTCTGGTTTGTCCAGTTCAGGTGATGAGCTGAAAGGAAAATAACAAACACCACAACTGAACTGTTAAACATCATCATTCATATTAGTGTTGCAACGGTGTAGACATTTTTCACACAGGTGGATGTTCTTAGTGGTGGATTTTTTTCAAATCCATTTTTAGAAGGGTTTTCCTGAAACTTTCACTGTACAGGCAAAATGTTATGCATATCAAATAAGGCCTTTATCCAAAGTTTCTGAATTTTTCCTGCATCAGGGCTTGAGCATTTAACTTTGACCGCAAATTATAGCACCCCCTAAAGTGGTACCAAACTTTTTTTTAGACGTGCTTTACCGGGATACATATATGCGTCTTATTTTTTACGTGTTCAAAACTGCATAAGCTGATATTGAGATGTATGTTTTTAATACACCACCACAGTAGCGCTATGCTGCTATACATTTAACTTTTAGTTTTAATGTCGGGACGTTCCTGCTGAGCGGTCATCAGTTTTTAAAGCTTGCCGAACGCGAGGGGAACGCCTACCTGGGCCAGCTTCTAAACATTGACGACCTAACCTATTTTATACTGCGTCTCAACAACAACGCATGACTGTGCAATGGCGAAGGCTTTTGAAATAGAAAATCAACATGTAGTGGTCAATGTTGATATTGTGACGGGATGCCACAAATAAAATCAATTTATGGGAAACATTGAAGATTTGTTGTGTTAAAACTCAGCCTTTTACCCTCCTCTCGGGAACCCTTGTGGAACATGGATTGCAAATTGAAAATCGTGTTGTCTTCCTCTGAAACTGTGAAAAATGTCCACACCAGCGACGACATGTTTGGCTCTCTAGTCTACCCTGCATGGCTCTATGCAGGGACAGCAGACGTCATGAACGCAACAACAGCACATTGCGCTTGTCAATGGAAGCAATATTGGCTTCAAATTATCGGCTCCATTTATAGGCTAAAATGTCATAATCTGAATAATACATGATACATATTTCCCATTATCGGCTGATCATTTATTGTGCATCCTGAGTATGATGTTAATATCACTCGAGCTTCAATTCTTTGGATCAATTGGGACAGTGGAGTTGCTGCCACGTCATTAAAAGGCGACATCGACTTGTTGATGATCTGACCAATCACAACCATCAGACTTCATAGCCAATCGCGTTTGTTATATGCAACCATACGGCAAAGTGATATGTCTGATGTAGGTGTATGATGACATAGTCAAAGAATCGCTAAAACACTTCCTGTTAGGATACACTGATGTGTCCTAGGTCCCCAAATAATTTTTTGGTATGGTGGTTATTAGCTATGGCTAAACACTCACTGATTTAACGGTCTGTTTGATGTAGTCCTTCCTGCTGGTCAGATCATGGTCCGGATACGTGTCGTACACCTGTGACACACACCCACATTATATTCAACTGTCAGACGGAATGCAACGGTTGTCATGATGTTGGTCAAGTGAACGGTGGTC
>OMNR01044664.1:2556-12662 GCA_900303205.1 Mora moro
GTCTAATTGCCAATCCCAATACAGATGAGCAAGACCGAAGCATTAGGGTCAGATGTCAGAAGAGAAGAAGAGGGTTTTTAGTTCCATTCCTAGCATGAATGTATGTATGTATGTATGTATGTATGTATGTATGTATGTATGTATGTATGTATGTATGTATGTATGTATGTATGTATGTATGTATGTATGTATGTATGTATGTGTATGTATGTATGTATGTATGTATGTATGTATTGGCTAATATTAGTTTGCAGTGGATAGGTTTGTTATAGTTTTGGTCTCGTTTAAAATCAGTTTAACAGAACTACAGCTGCTAATCAGCTTTGACCATTATATCCTACAGACAATAATGCATGTTGATATCTAATATTACCTAATAGATTTAACAACATATGTTGTCCATAAGCATCATTCATCCTATATGCAAATAAATGTTTTCTTTGTGATAGGATTTTGTGGATAGGAATCTTCATCAGTGGTGTGAATAGTAAGTAAAGCTAGCAACTTCATGCTTATGTTGTTGTAGTACCCTACATAGCCATGGCGTGGTGCAGAAATGAATAATTGTAGGTTGATGATCTAGTCATCATACATCTCCCACTTGTGATGTCACATGACAATTTTGAAACGGCTTGTAATGGCTAATCACGCTGACTCCTGGTGGTAAAATAGGGGCCCTTCAAGTTGAGAAATTGCTTAGTTTTATAGAGGAACATATCAAAACTGAAATATTCATGCAGGGCAAAAGTGAGTGAAGGTGATCATGCAAGACCCCCATGAAACCAAAACAACAGTGGACAGCAATATTAAATAATCTATTTCAATATTAACAAACTAACAAAAAATAAGTGTGCTTACCGCGAGCAGTTCCCGGCCATCTTCATCAAGAAGAGGCACCACTTTGGTCATGTCCTGGCGCGCCCACTTGGGGAAGGAGGGCTTGTAGTCCGGCATGGAGGTGACGCCGGGCCACACCGTCTCATCTGGGGTACCCACCGTCCGGAAGATTCTGAACAACTGGTCGATTTCAGAGTCCCCCGGGAACAAAGCCCTCCTGGTGATCTATTGGACAGGGCGGAGAACGCAGCCATGAGGGAGATGCGTCGCTGGAACCACACTTCTCTGGCTTACATTTGCGATTGGTGCTTTTGGTATTCAAACTAAAGGAAGTACCATTTCAGCAAAGATGCATCCCAGACTCCACAAGTCTACAGCGGTGGAATAGTATTTACATCCCAGGAGGATTTCTGGTGCCCTGTACCATAGTGTCACCACCTGCAAGAGAAGAGATCAAGGCTCTAATATAATGTTTAGAAACAATACTATGAGAATTGGTGGGTTAACCAAAAAGACGGCCATTCTTGTTTTTCAGCAACACAGGAAAATGTATTAATATAGTTGCAAATATATTACGATGGTGTACATTTGCTCATGTAGCACATGAGAGCACTTGTTCTGAATAATGAACAAATCCATCATTAAACAGAAAAAAGATCACAACCATGAAATACTAATACTAGTTACTCAACACCAACACAAATATATAGAAGTATAAACAGTTTAAGTCACTTTTTGTGTTCATGACCCTTATTCTGCACTAGACAATGTGTTACGGTGCTCAAATTAAACAGTGTGTTCCAATGAGTAATATAAGATAACAGTTGAACAAAAGCTGGCGATGATGTTATATACAATCTATCTAACCTCGTGAGTGTATGTGCGGACAGGCACTCCGAAGGCCCTCGCCAGGCCAAAGTCGGCCAGCTTGATCTCCCCCTTGGCGTTGATGAGAAGGTTCTGGGGCTTCAGGTCTCGATGCAGAACCCTGTGAGAGTGACAGAAGGCCAGGCCTTGCAGCAGCTGGAAGAGATAACTCTACAAAGAGAGACATTGAAACACAATTACATTCAGGCAGTCAATTGAAAATACCCAAAACAACTGTGATGTACTCCTGTGCGACTACATGCACCAGTCAATAGGGCTAATCTTCAAGAATACAGATTATGGGGTGGAGTGTGGTGGTCATGTTTACCTTAACCAGTGGCAGAGGGATGCCTGTGACGGAGGACGAGTCCATGAACTTTTTCAGGTCCTGATGGAGGAACTCAAAGACAAGGTACAGCTTGTTCTCTGTGTGGATGACATCTCGTAGCCTAGGCAATTAGAAGAGAGGGGTCAGCTCTGTGTTGTTTGTGAGTAATGAATATACATATCACCCAAGCATTACATTTGGTGTTGAGTTCCAACGGATGACTTACTTGACAATATTGGGGTGACTGAGTTCTTTCAGGAGTGAGATCTCCCGGATGGCAGTGCTCGGCACACCCTCTGTTTCCCTAGTAAACAGAAGGCATATTAGACTCGAGATCAGTCCACTAGCTTACACATACTTTTATGTGGATTATATGTCCAATTCTATTTCTTTCCAGCATGGAGTAGCTTATAAACAGGCAATGCATGTCCATGCAACTGGACAGTGGAACTACTGCCACATGTGAATACATTATATTATTTCAATGCAATCCTTTGGCATAAGTTTATCTGGACCTATTAAGTATTATTGACCTAGTAAGTTACTTGACTAACCCTATCTTATTTAACATGCCGTGGTGTACAAAGACAACCCCAAACGCTACGCTCTGCACATGCGAGAGGACGCTGATTGTAGCAGAGTCCCAGACGACCAAACCACCGAGAGGACAGACAAAGGCAGCGGTGTCCCCGCAGACACTTACGTGTCTAGTCGGATCTTCTTGAGCGCAACAGTTTCCCCGGTTACTTTGTTCTTCGCTTTGTAAACCACACCGTACGTCCCCTCGCCTATCTTTTCTACTTTCTGAAACGACTCCATTTGTAAAAGTTTCCCCAAAGTTGGACCAACACAGCACGGCGCCGCTGCTCAATGAAGACGCTAGCTGTAAAACAGTTAACGTTAACAACGACAAGAACGACCTAGAAATTCCCCGTTAAACGTATCCCGCGGGAATGCACCAGGGATACCTAGCACATGTTATGAGAGCAACTTTTATGAGTTTTGATGGGGAAAACTCAAAGTGTCAGTAACACCGAGCTTGGCCATCTGCTAATGCTAACGTTAAACAATAATAAAGAATCAAACGGATAAGCGCGGCTCCACTCGGACTAAGATAGGACCTATCAGCGATTCCCGCGTTATCCCCGGGTGCGCTCGTTTTTGTTACATGTTGGCCGTCAACGCAACCAGGGTGCGGACGAAAGTAGACAAACCGTGTATTGCACCGTGCTTTTCAGTTCGTTTGCTGTTAATATATCATGGATTATTGTATGAACGTGCTTTTAGGCCCATAGTACGCTATTCTAAAACATCCGAATACATACGTGAAGTGTTATGTTCGTTGGAGTGGAGTCGGCGGCAGGTCCTGGAAATACAAACAAGCATTCAAGGAATTGCTGTTTTCACGTGACCAAACGTCACGTCTCCTTCGGAAAAATATTATGCAGACGTCACTCAACATCACTTACAATGGATACAAGTTCCCACAACCCAACATTAATAATAACAAAATAATAATGTTAATAATCACAAAACATATATTGTGTTGTTTAAAAAGCCTATCGAATTTGACTGTCAACAATGCATAAACCCTGGCTCTCCCATGATCCATAATTTGGACTTGTCTGCCTGCTTTTGGAATAAACTTTCTATTCAAATAAGATAGGCCTATTTTTATAGTATAGTATACATACAAATACATAGTATATGTATTTGTAATCTCACTACAAAAATCCCTAAAAACGTAATGGGCTCTTCTGTTATGTTTCCAAATTGCTAAGATATGTTTAGTTTCTTATCTGGCACGAATAGAAATAAGAAATGTAATTCATTCACATCTTACTTATAACAAACAGATACCACCGAATGTGTAGAGGAGTGACTGGAGCAATGTGTGAGGTCTGAATATTCGTGGTATGTTAGGTCAGGTGCTCTGTGGGAAGGATTTACTAATAAGCCCTGTTGTCAGCACACAAGAGATCACATGTAGCCCAGCTTGAACAATCTCACAAACATGAGACAACGGTCCACACCACTGATCACTGTAAACTGCAACAGAGCTCCCATTGAGCATTGCTTCCGTCAGTGATAGTTGGATGTGCCCAAGGCTTGTCATCTGCCCTGTTATGAAAACCACTCCTCTCTCGTTTGCCTATAGAGTAGATCATCTATAAAAAAATATATATATTTACTTCATAATGGCCATTTACTCATAATATATCACTAATTGAGACCTGGTTTAGAGGCTACATTTTGGATTCATTATTGTTCCCTCAATCCATCAATAATCCATCAAGCAGCGCATAGTATAGAAAAAAATAATTCAGCAAGACGGCAAATAACATATTGTATTCTTCCTATTCTTCTGTGTCCTTGATTATTATTATTATAGTTAACCATAAGAAATATTATCATTCAATTATGAAAAACATATTTTCGTAAATGAACATAAAACAAGGCACATGCATTGAGCAGCAATAAGAACTTATTTGAGGCTGCTTTATTTAATTTCTATACATTGGCTAATTCCTAGTCTTTAGAAAACCTAACTGCAATTGGGGAACTCTAAGAAGAAGCATCATGTAGGCCTACTCTAGGCTCACACAACAAGCACGGGTGTATGCCATTGACCACATTGCTCAAAGCAATGTGCCTTACTGAAAATCCTGCAGAAAGACCACTCACTGTGCTTGAGGAATAAAAGGAAGCTATTGATTTGCTATGCTCACACTCATCTTGTGACCCTCTTGCAAACATAGCTGAACTGTCAGATGTTACAACTTGCATGACTAAAGCACTGCTCCCTTACCTCTCTGATGGGTACCAGACGTCACACACTGTATCCACGTATACTATTGTATTCATTTAAATTAGACAAGAAACGCCAGTCCTGTAAGACTGTGTTTATACAGATCCTCATATATTATCAATATCATTTTCTCTTCATGTTTCTTTTTCTTTTTTTATATAAATTGTTGTGTATACTTGTGATGAAATAAGATTTTTTTGAAAGAAAATAAATGCAAAATAATGTTTCAACATTCTCATTGAATGAAAAAGAAAAAGTATTTTTATTACATTTTAAACCCTCTATTTACAGTTTGAATTTATGTACTAGGCCTATTTATTTTGGGAAAATCTGAATATGTAATATATTTCTACCTTTTAGACTCAAAGACTCAAAATGAGATGAAAAACAGAATGGTTATTAAAAGATGAAAACAATAAAAACTAATTTGGCAATAAACCACAGTACTACCATATCATCTATTAGCAGTTTTTAACAGTACCAATCTCCTGCTAAAAAAACCCCCAAGAGTTTATTAAAGGGGGCGGTGCCAATTTGCAGCCATTGATGATGATGTCAGAAATGAGAGGAACGTTTATGGTAATTCAGGATCCAAGGTTCTCTTAAAGAGAATCAGGATTCCTAACTTGAGTCTCTCTGGAAGTTGTGTTGGGGTTTAGATCAGGGGCAAGGAACAGGGTTCAGACAGTCGTGCTACAATGGGGACGGTAACACTGTTGGTGCTGGTATTGGCATTTACATCTGCAACTGTGGCAAGTGAGTACATGTCAAATTTATAGATAGCAAAGTTCTAGATCTTATCAATGGTTGCATGGTTGTTTTTCATGATCACTCATTTCTTAAGATTTTTCATAGATTTGTTTCGCTACTGTGACAGTGGTAACAATGGTATTAACACATCTTCAACAAATTATACTAGAGCCTGATATTAAATGCTTGAGAAATGCTTTTGACAACCTAATATTGCTCAAGGGCAAAATATATGGGAATTCAATTTGACCACTGTAACTAATGTTAATCAATACTACTTAACCTCTATTTTAACCCTTGGTGTAAAGCTTCTGAGGATATTTCTCTCTTTGGGACTGTTGTCATCAATTCATTGAACTGTGTGGTGACTTTATCTAAGATTTTACACTGATTTCATGCCCACACAATTCACCACTCTTCACGACTAGCCGTGAAATGGAGCATGAAAACAATTACAAGGAAATTAAAATGCAAATCAATTTGAAAACTGAAAGTTTGAATTTGAAATGTTTATATTCAGGATACTTAGAATTGATTTACTCTGATGTTGATACTATGCGTGAAACTCAACGATTAGACTATGATTGTGAATGTGGTTTCACAGACGGATCAAAACTATTTTTTTGTAGTTTACATTCAGCATGCTTTGAATTTATGAACTCCGACTTTGATACTATGCGTGAAACTCAACGATTACACTATGATTGTGAATGTGGTTTCACACACGGATCATTAGACAAGTAAAAGGTCGACTGAATGTCTGAGCTCTCTCATTCCACCCGTTGGGATTACAACATTGGTGCTCAGATGATGGTCACATGAAAAGGATTGGGGGGGATTGCAGGGGTCGTGTGACTCCAACTGCCGAGAACCTCCACACACTTCATATACCTTCGCCATTTACGACTGTGCTCTACTCTCCCAAGCCGTTTATATAACAGGACATTTGAAATGCAAACATTTACATTTGTTTGCATATGAAAGCTTGAAGAAAAGAAGAAAGAAGAAATAATGAAAAAAATAATAAAATAAACTAAGATTTTGGTGATGTAGGCCGAAATGAGATGTCGCAAAAATGCACAGAAAGGAAAATAAATGAAGGAATTATCTATAACATGGATTAATAGGATAGAAAGGCCTTTGGGCGTTCTTATAAGGGTTCATATATTTTTGTCTTTCAGAGTCTAAAGTTCAGTTTACACGGTACCGATCATGGAACTCAAGAATGTATCCCGTATGGAGAGATGGAGACTCAAGATTCAGAAATTGTTGGTTTGGTGAGTTTGAGCATTTTTAATTTTTTTTGTTTTGATTTTCTTACTTTTAAAAGGTTTCACTATAGGTGTTCTGAGACTATGGGCCTAAATTATAAACAAATTGTTGAAATGTTAATTGTTAAACTCATAAAACCTTATGTTACTCCAGCTCCATTTACCTTATGATCAGGCAGGTTACTTTCTTTGCACTTTTGGAGAAATTAGAATTAATTACAATGTTACACTTTTACAATGTTTATCTTATTCACCCTTGTGTCTCAACTGTGTTTCCAGGTGGTGAAGTTACCTTTAATGTCAAGAACGACGCGCCTACTCTGATGGGCGCTAAAGCAACTTTCAACATTGACCTTGGCTTTCCACCCAACCAAACGGTGCTTCCCGATGGTCAGGTGGTCTGGGCAAGGAACTGCACCGTTGATGGTCAGCCATTTTGTCTTTTCTTTTTGTCATCCAATTGACTTTGGACTTTGCTTTCCTGGCCTTGTGTTATAACCTTGTACTCTTGTTCATTTTGTACACTTTTTGACTTTCAGGAAGAGAGTATGAAGAGGGTCAGGCTGTGTACACTGACCAGGAGAGCAACAGAAACGGAATCTTTCCAGATGGTTCCCCCTTCACCAGGAGTCAAGACAAGAAGCCTCGCTATGTTTTCGTGTGGAAGACATGGGGTAAATATGACTTCAAACTGTACAGTGATCATGCAGACATAAGCACAAACATTTTCTATTTGATCAATCGAATGTGCATATTGAATATCCATTTATTATGAAATGATCTATGAGCATAGCAAGTTTTTAACAAAAAACAAATGTACATTATGATTGCCCTGTTTTATCCACCCCAGTTAAGTAGTGAAAGATAAATAAATATGATGTTTTCCTAATCTATCACCAATGCACCACAACTGATAAACACTGTTAGACATCTGTAGAAATAGAAAAATATCTGTGTATAAAGAATTGTACAAGAGTCAAGAGATGGTGAGTAAAGAGGGTAGAAATGTTGATCAACCGACTGCATCAGTTCAGTTAATAGTCTCTTATTAGTAGTTTTGTTTCTTCCAAAGGACGTTACTGGCAGGTGGCAGATGGACCCTCCTCCTCCCTCACTATTGGTACAGACAATATCCCATTGGGCTCCTACAAAATGGAGGTTGTCATCTACCACTGCCGTGGAGACGACAAGTTCATTCCCCTCGGCTACGCCTCAACGCAGTTTTCCATCACCGGTAATCCTATTGTACCGCCCCTTTTAAATCACTGTATGATCAACTCCCTGCAATACCCCTTATCACATCTTATGATCGTATCCTCATAACATCTCTTTCCTTCACCGTCAGATCAAATCCCCTTCACCATCTCACTCAACCAAGTCAACGACGTCAACCAGAATGACCAGAGCTTCATCCAAAACCGAGCCATCGCTTTCAACGTTAAGCTCCATGATCCCAGCCAGTACCTCAGTTCCTCCGACATCACCTTCAACTGGGACTTTGGTGACCAAACTGGAACCCTCATTTCAAGAGAGCTCACCGTGACCCACACATACCTCTCGCCAGGAGCCTACAAGCCTCAGGTGGTTTTGATGGCAAGCATTCCCAATAGCTGTGCCGATACCACTGCCGGTAAGATACGATGCTATTATAATCCAAATCTTCTTCTGTTTATTCTCTTTATTTTTTATTTTTACCATTCTTTGTTACTTTTAAATTAGATTAAATATATTATATTTAAAATTATATATATTATAAGCCCTTATAACCGCTCCTTTTACTTTTCTTCAGTGGTCCCAGTCGATGCTTCAGCTGCCCCTATAGTAGTTGTATTGGCCTCAACCCCAAGCACCATCCCAGCAGAGAACCCATCCGCTGTGGCCCCAGAGGGCGATGCTATCGCCCTGGACGTCCCCACCTCCGAGGCCACCCTGGCTGATGACCTGGCCCTCGCTGCATCCGTCCAGCCCGCTGAAGGAACCGACGTTGCGGCGGATCCAGAAGCCGAGGCTGCAGCAGTACCTGTAGCAGAGGAGGAGGCAGACGCCGCTGTGGCCCCTGCAGCCGAAGAGGCTGCTGATACCGTTGAGGTGGAAACTGCAGAAGGTGCTGAAGTTGCTCAAGAGGCAGTTGAGGCTGCTGAGGCCCCTGCAGCTGAAGACACCATTGATGCCGCTGTGGCCCCTGCAGCCGAAGAGGCAGTTGAGGCAGATGTGGCCCCTGCAGCTGAAGACACCATTGAGGCTGCTGAGGCTGCCGACACTCCTGCAGCTGAAGAGGCAGTTGAGGCAGCTGTGACCCCTGCAGCTGAAGAGGCTGCTGAGGCTGCCGTGACCCCTGCAGCTGAAGAGGCTGTTGAGGCAGCTGTGGCCCCTGCAGCTGAAGAGGCTGTTGAAGCCGCTGTGGCCCCTGCAGATGAAACCGCAGTAGTTACTGATGCAGCTGTTGTTGCCGCCGATGCCGTTGCTGTGGAGGGAGAAGAAGCCCCCATGGCTGAAGCTGCCACCACTGCTCCTGCTCCAGTGGAGGAGGAGGCAGCCGAGCAGGAGGAGGCGGTTGCTGTGGTTACAGAGGCCGCCCAGGCTGATAATGTCCTGGTGCCTGCTGCCACTGAGAGCACTGAGGTGGTTGAGGTTGTGGAGGCTGAACCCGAAGTCAATGCTGAGGCGGAAGTAGCAGAGACAGTCAATGAAGTTGCAGTCCCAACAGGTGAGCAATTATGTTGTTACATTTCATAAACATGCCACTGTCCAATGTCAAATCTGGTAAATTTGTTAAACATCTTGAAAATGATTTTCTTCCGCCCAAAAAAGTTGCAGTCAATGAGGGAGCTGTCCCAGCTGAAGTTGCAGCTGAAGTTGCAGCTGAGGTGGCAGTAGAGGTCGACGTAGAGACTGAACCAGCACAGGTGGCGCTGGTCTTGACTAAAAGACAAGCCCCAGAACTGACTGCAGACTGCACCATCTACCGCTACGGCTCCCTGGCCACCTCAGTGGATATCATCCGTAAGTGAATAGAAGGTTTTGTTGTTTGCATTCAATGCATTACACTTGGGTAATCATAGCTTGTTGTCGATTATAAGGACTTTAAGTGGTTGCTTTAAATATTGACTTATTTACTCTGCAGAGGGGATTGAGAGTGTAGAGATCGTGCAGGTTGCCAATGTAGTGTCTCTGACTACTGAGCTGGAGCAGAATGCTGTGGACCTGACCATCAGCTGTCAAGGAAGGTGAGGAAAAAGCATCA
>OMNR01044678.1:9524-12024 GCA_900303205.1 Mora moro
GATTTGATTCATTATTCCACATAATGGAAGTTTTTGCTTCACTTATTTACATTTAGCAGACGCTTTTATCCAAAGCGACTTACAAGTACATTTGTTAGAAAGAGACAGCAATATATTGCTGAGGTAAATAAAGATACGAATAGAGCAGGTCTTCCAGCATTCCAAATTGCAGGGTAATAGCAAAATATTTCCACTGCTTGGATGCCTGCATAAGAGCATAAGAGCATAAGAGCATTACAAAAAGCACCAAGAGCGCAAAAATGTACCAAGTGCAACAAGGCATAAAAAGTGCAACGAGCAAAACACAAGAAGCCAGGTACAAGTGTCAATCACAGTGTCAATACAATGCAATACTTAGTGCAAGAGAAGGGGAAGTTATGCAGAGTCCAGGTGAACAGATGGGTCTTGAGTCTCTTCCGCTAACAGTTAGCGGAAGGTGGAGAGCGTCTCTGCCGTCCTGACGACGGCAGGTAGCTCATTCCACCATTGTGGTGCCAGAACGGAGAAGAGTTGGGACTTGGCAGAGCGATGTTTGCCCGGTTCGCAGTGATGGTGGTACCAGTCGTCCCACTGAGGTTGTTGAGCGGAGTGATCAGGCTGGTGTGTGGGATCTGACCAGTGTCTGGAGGTAGGTCGGTGCAGTTCCGACGACCACCTTGTAGGCCAGGACCAGTGTCTTGAATCTGATCCGGGCGTTTACCGGAAGCCAGTGGAGTTCGTTGAAGAGAGGGGATACATGAGAGAATTTAGGTAAGTTAAACACCAGATGCGCAGCTGCGTTCTGGATGCGTTGCAAGGGTTTAATTGCGGAGGCCAGGAGTGAGTTACAGTAGTCGAGGCGAGTGATGACTAGGGCTTGGACCAAGATCTGTGCCGCTTCCCGTGTAAGGAAGGTCCGGATCCTGCGGATGTTGTAGAGTGCAATTCTACAGGATCGTGAAACAGAGGTGATGTTAGCATTACAGCACAGTTGGTCATCTAATACTACACCAGTGTAAAATGCTATATTTTAAGATAGTTTCGGCATTAAAATATGTTTTGCTAACATTTCGAGTGAGAAATGTGCATTATTTAATTTTCATAATCTTCATTGTCCAGGTTGTCCAACTCTGAATTACAGGTCGGAAATTCGAATATCATTTCAGAGTTCTGGTTTGTCCGATGTGACCAAGAGGTCATCAGAATATAAGATTATCAATTTTGTGGCTGTAGCCCTACAAGAAGTGATGCAAATGGTCGTTGGGAGGTCATCAGAAGATCAAAAAACACTATTATGGGGGCCTAAAATGACTTGGGAGTAAGCTAGAGACCTGGGGTCTCTTATATGAAAGATGGCCTCAAAGACATATACTATTATCAATTTGTGACTCACAAAGCATCATGGACTTTTTGCCAAAGCAATAGTGAACATAACTTCTGGGTTGCCCCACAAAAAACACGCTTACTGGAGGGTGGTGGTAGTAATGCGCCTAGTCTGTCGGAAATTGAAAGAAGAAAGGAGATTATGAAAACAAAATGAACATTTCTCTCTAGAAATGTTATCAAAACGCATTTTGCCGAAACTATCTTAAAATATTGAGAATAAAAGGAATGCCAGCAATTTAGTTCTGTTTTCGCAGACAGTCATGTGACATGGATGCAGGCCAATAGAAAAGAATATGCCATTCAGGTCATTTCAGGTCGCTAGCATCATCATCTGGGTATTTGACCATTTTAACCAGGTTACTCAAGGAGTAACCTGGTTACGACACATACGAGCATGTGCATTTCACACTTAAGTGAGGCTGAAGCATGACACTGACCCGTAAATCCAAGTGGACCAACAGGTCTATTACACGCCATGGCGTGATACTGGGTTGCTATAAACCAACTGGGGTCTGACAGAGTGAGGAAATAATTGCCACAGAGGAGGAAAAACACATTGGTTGAAAACTACAAGTTTGGCAGGGGTAATGATTGACTAGACACGCACTAAAGTGGAATCCAGCCGTTTCAAATGCCAAGCACAATTCCACCACCTGCCAATACCCCCACATTATCCAGCGGTGTTTCGGGGATGGGGGCAGGATTGGAGGAGGTGCGGTTGGGGTAATTGATTTCCACAAAGTTTGAGACATATAATGAAAGAGTCAATTTCAAAGTGAGTCAAAGCACCTTGAAATACTGCTACGGGCGTGGAGCTCTTTTCAAAAGGGAACATCTTGACATTTGCGGGTTTGTGTTCGCCGGAATCTCTATTTGAGCTGTCTACCAGAGAGTTAAAGGTATATTGACAAACTCATTATTGTCGGTCTATCTCGGTGTCCCTCCTCCTTACCTTGCACCTCTTGGTGAAATGATCCCACTGAATGGACAGAAGTGAAATACTTTGATATTTACAGCTATTTGACCGAATCTCCAGGTAAGATCATCGTTTAACCTAACAAAGATCAAAAGCAGGCCTTGCATAGCTTAGTTAGCTTCAACCTCTACAGTTTGTCTGGACCAATTAGCCAGTTTC
>OMNR01044678.1:14524-22162 GCA_900303205.1 Mora moro
CTCCCTCCAGTGCAAAGGATTCAATACCTTTCCTTTCCTATGCTCCGACACCCTCCATAATGCCACTTGATGGGAGCTACCTCTGGTGTAGGCTACTGAACCCCCAAACATCCCTCCTGCCCTGAGAACTCCTCCTTGCAGTATGGCTGTCCACTACGGGGCTCCAGCCACTGAGTCTGTACTTCTAGGCTCCAACAGAAGTTTACTCTACTGATTTGTTATGGTCCAATAGGCGTCATCGTAGGACAAACACAGGTGTCGCTCATAACAATAATGATGGGTCTGCTACTTGCATGTACCAGGGCACCGGTACTAGACTTATCTCCACTAGTTTAGTCTACTGTTTAGTTTAGTGCCCTGGTGCATGCAAGTAGCAGACTCATAGTTAGTGTTATGAGTGACACCTGTGTTTGTCCTACGATGACGCCCCTGTGAAAAGGGTCTGTTGGGCCAGGCCACCTGGGTGACCCAACTTGTCCTTTGCTACTTCAGGGGCAGTAATTGAATGGTGGAGGCAGAGTTCAGGGTCTGGCTATGCATGGATAGATACATTTCTCCCAGAGGTGGCTGACTGCGCTCCATCTGCTAAAAAGGGTATGGCATGCTGATTTGGCAGCATCGTTTATAGGAAAAGACACTGATGCATTTCATGGCATAGTTCACATTAAAAAAAACGTAAAAAGTAATGCTAATGTTAGTAACCCAGAAATCAACGCATTTGCTATGACACACTATGTGCCCACCATGCAGCTAGTGTGAGCACACACACAGGTTATTACCTGCCACACAGGATGTGTGTTTTCATCACACCTCTCTGTACTGAAGGCTACAATAAATTGTCTGTCCATACCTTCTACAAGGTTGGCCATCCTGATACAGGTGGGGCATGTTCTACCTTTAAGGGAACCAAGCAATTTATCTCTAACAGCACACTGAACGTTAGACGGCGGAATGAATTGAAGAAACGTCTAGCCACAAATAGCAGCAAGAAGGTGAAAAGCACCAGCCCACCACAAAGGACTGCAAATGGCAATGTATGCTAGCTTTGCAGCAAAATGGTAACGCTAGCATATCATAAACTGCTGCAAGAGTGTAAACCAACCTGATAAACCAGTAAAACCATCTAATAGTCCGATTTCAAGGTCCTCTAAAAACGACATTTTGTGTCATGGTGAACGACATACATTTACGTTTCCAGACCAAATGACCTACAATTATGTCCATGAATTACATTCTATTAAGTAGTTACGCACACAAATACAATGTGATAAAGAGAAATTTACACATTTTATGAATGTGTTTCACGTTATAGTCACTATATTAAAGCTTAAGCGTGGCCGATTTGTTTTAGTAAAATAAGCTGCATTAATGGCATGGCTGGCTACGATACGAAAAGCATTCTGATGTTGGAGGAATATAATTATTTCTACATGGAAAATTTGGCAGCCACCAAAATGATTTCACAGCCAAATGAAAATCTCGACCTCCAAAAATAGAATAATTTTGAAAAAGGCAGTTTCCGATCTGCTGACGTGTATCTTGTAGTTATATTTAGTTAGTATTTAGTGTATTTTGTTTTTCTTTAAATAATTTCAACATTTGTAAAAGAAGGCCAAATAACTTACTAAGTGTCAAAACTAAACCATAGACAGTTTTTACATTACATTCCTGTCAGAATTAAGGGTGTCCTTGATTGTGTATCGTATTCATTCAACAGGCTACTATTTCTGTTTTTAATACTTTATTTAATTAAAAAAAGTGAGGGGTTTATATAAAGACTTCAAAAGTGATAGATATATTGATAGTTTTGATATTTATAATGTGTGTGTTGTACATTTACACTTTTGTGTGAAATGTGGCCATCAATAAAGTTTTCAACAGGACGAGCAACCATATAACGGATACACGTTGTCAGCTGACCAGAAACTGGTGACATTAAAGAAATGTAAACATATTTTATTTGCTGTTTTCTAAATTAGTCTAGTTTGTGAAATAATTTTGGTGGTCGCCAAATAATTATATTAACGTCAGAATTAAGGGTGTGCTTAATTTCCTATCAGAACCGGCTGGTGCTGGTGCATTCCGTTAAAGGATCTTTTTGCTATTTTTCAACCTGGACCCTATTTTCCCATCATTTTGGGTCTAAGTGATTAATGCGGACAACAATTTTGACATTGGTCCAGTATTGAGCGAGAGTGCTTCAGCCATCAGCCGCGAAACAGGCTGCAATGTAAACCTTTGGGGCAATAGTGCACCATCAATGTACGTCCTCTAAAAGCACTTGTTTTTGCCACTGACAGGCTCAAATTGTAATTGAACTTGTACTCGTAATGGGCGGGGTTTACACCTGAAGTGGGCGGGGCTTAACCAGGAAGTGGCTTGTTTTAAGGGTGAAATTGATATGGGTTGATCAGAAGTTGCTATATTTATTATTTATTAGAAAACTATTTACAGAATAGCCTCACAATTGAGCTTCAGATCAATGTTTTTGATCATGAGAGTAAGAGAACTATTAACAGAGCAGGGCTTTTTTAAAATGAACTGACGGTGTGAAGCTGGGTGATTTATGCAAACAGAGTAACAAACAGCCCGTGATGGCGATCCAACATGGAAAAGCATTCAGCCTTGCGACTATATTATTGTAGAGAAAGCACTTGGCTGACTTTAGATATTTTTATAAACAGCGATCCGATGGAAGAAACCCTAAAGTTAACTGGTAGAAGCAGTGAGAGTCACGAGCTGTAACGTTAACTTACGAGCCAAGTTCTCTGAATAACTCGACTGACTATATTGTATGTGTGTGTGTGTGTGTGTGTGTGTGTGTGTGTAGCAGCAGAGATGCAGTGAACTCTGTGTGGGAGGAGCTCTGTGTGTGGCTGGCCTATCACGGAACGGTGTGGACAGTGACAGACACAGCTAGGACCCAATGAGGATTTTCCTTCATCACGATTACGGATTTTAACACATTTTACTTGTGATACTCGTTGCTCGTAAAACGTACTTTACCCATTACTCGTTTCAGCCGTGTATTTGGCTCAACCCTATTAGACACAATAACAAACGGACCGTCAGGCAGTTATAATAATGATCTGTGCTGGTCAGTAGCAAAAACAAGCACTTTTACTACAGGTTTACATTGAAGTGTTCTCGCTCAATACTGGACCAATTTCAAAAAATGTTGTCCACATTTGTCACTTAGACCCGAGATGATGGGAAAATAGGCTACAGGTTGAAGTTATCCTTTAATATAGTGTCTTAAATGTGTACTAAAATAAATCGGCCACGCTTAATCTTTAATATAGTGACTATAAAGCAAAACTGATTCATAAAATGTGTCAAATTATTTTGATCACATTGTAATGGTGTATTTTAACGAACATATATACGGAAATAAACAAGACAGAGTATCCTGGAAACTGTTTGCTGGTTCATCAGGTTCCTCTAACCAAGGAAGGAATATGCATCTAGATGACCACCAGCAAGGGCTTGCATGAGTTGGACATTCAAAATGATCTGAAGAGAGGAGACACACCAGCATAGCCAACTTCAATCTGTGGCAAGAGTCATTTGAAGTCGGCTCGGCTGGCATCTAAATCAAACATGGAGGCAAAGAATAATTGGTAAACATTGTTGGAAAAGAAGATTATACACTCAGTATAATTATTTGGGAAGGGAACCAAATCCTCATGGAAGAGTAATGCAGTTAATATGAAAGCAAACATATAATGCCACTGAGAATAGAAGCGGTTAATTGTTACTTGACATCAATGATGCAGTAAATTAAACTGCCACTTGGACAGGAAAACATTGAAATAAATCACTGTTCACTTCATACTTACTGAAGGAGAAGAAGAAGTGATGTGTGTGTGTGGGGGCTCTGGGATCTCTTCCAAAATGTGGAATGGAGCCATTTAAAAATGTTAAATCACAATTCATGGAAATAATATTTTGGATTCCAGATCCAGAAAGAGATAAGGTAACCCAGTTCAGAGTCCTTGACAACTTATAGTCTGAACCAAACCTAACCTGGTACATAACATCAACATATCTGATCAATATTACACCTCATTGGCTGGATTTTAAAGCCTACGATGAAAGCATTATTCTCTAAAGAATTTGACTGAACTTGAAGCACTTTTTTAATCAAACCAAGTGCTGGGTTGTGCCAACTAGTATGCATGAGCTATGAGCTGACGCAGTATAAAGGAATGGTTTGTAATTAAAAGCCATGCATATGTTTGTGTGCTGGGAAACACTGCAATCCACAAGGACCACAAGCCCCCCACTCCCCTCCAACGCATGCCTAATACCTATTATTGTTATTCCAAGTCTAGTGGAGCTAGACTAGTGGTTATAAACAACAATGCAGATCGTTGCCAGAAGTCCAAAGACAAAAAGGACATAGGCGCAGTTGTTAAAGCAGTTGTTAAGGCCATTAGAATTGACACATGTATTGCTTTTGCCCATGCTAATAATATCCGCTACAGAAGCCTATATGAAAGTTCCATTCATGTCATGCTTTGTCCTATCTGCTTTGTTTTTTTACAACAAAGTGCCTCTCGACCAGAAACCATTTGTATTCTGCTGAAATTCTGCTCCACAGCTTATGGTCCCGTGTGTTGACAACCTGGTCTCAATTGTTTAAGACATGGATCAGTTGTTTGGATGTGCAAAACAGCAGGAGTTTCAACGCTATTGAAGTCAGGATGCGTGGGGCCATTCATTGTTATTATGCAGTTCTAAAGGAATTCATCAGTGAATACCTACATATCCTGTGTAATGCTACGTGTTTATTTGACAATGCTTGATAAATATCTTTCAGATGGTGTGCTGAAAGTTGTAGGGTTCCTACACAGGTCTGGAAAGTATGGAAATGTATAGAATTTGATTTTGGGTAATTATGGATTATGGATATGTATGGAAAAATGTTTTAAAAACATGGACAAATCTAGAAAAATATTTGCAATTCCAAACCTTTAAACATTTGAAATTCCCAAAATGGATATTTCCTAAATAAATCAGCTACATGTAAACACAATCTACTTCCTGTTGAAAATGTGGTTTCCTGGGGGAGTCAGTGGGGGCTGACCTCCCCTGGAAGAAATTTTTGTGCTCACTATTCTCTTCATTCAAATGCAACTCGCTACTCTTTCATTGAGTTAAAGTTCCCACAAAATTAAAAATGAGCTCTCTTAGGCCCTTATTGTGTTACCTTATCTATGCCCTCAAAGCCTCCAACTATCCAGGCATCAATGAGGAATTACATCTCTCACCCTTTCTTTAATCACTTTGTCCTTTCCCAAAATGGGGTGCTATTGCCACTTAGTCTTCGTAGATTCTCACATAAAAATGTTATTTTGTCATGTCTGTGATAGGGTATCTTTGTTATATGTCGTCATGCATATACATTATTGTAAATCAAAGTTAAATAATGTTTCTAGAAACTTGATATGCCCCTAGCGGCAAAATATTGTAATGACCTGTGTGCACACAGGTACATTGATTACTTATGTGTTTGTGTGTGTGTTGTGTACCATACACACACACCCTGAGGATGGCAGAATGCAGATACGCGTTGATGTACTCATTATTTAATGTAACAGGCCATTAAAGGCTTTTTAATTGCAAATCCACTTGAGTGCCTGGTCCTGGATTCTATTATCACCTTACTTTTATGGTTATCATTTTAGCTAATTAACTATAATTTTTTCTTAAATACCACGATATAGACAAAAAAACTCTACCCTAGCCACCGTGACAAACTCTCCCACTTCTTGAAAAGCTATATCTCCAACCTCCAACCCTGGTATTATGCAGACACCTCACGAAAACTGTCTGATTTCCATTGAGGTTAAAGTAGCACATCAAGAGGTCTTTACATTTAAGTCTGGAAAAGTATGGCACTTTTTTTAATGAAAAATGTGTATATACTGACTGACTTCGATTTGTCTGTTCTTTGAACAGATCATCTTTGAATAACACTGCATGCTATCTTTTAGTATTGTTTATAGCTATAGTTTATAGCATTCAATGCTACTGCTACTATTAATAATAATAATAATAATAATAATAATAATAATAATAATAATAATAATAATAATAATAATCTAGCTTTTCACTGATAAATGATCTACTAACTAACTAATGCAAAACTGAGTGTCTGTTCATAAACCAACATTAAACTAGTTAGCTACATTAAGCTAGATAAGCAACAGCTGAAGGTTTTGCTTCACACAGAGGACTTACAGTCAGTTTAGGAAGTGGAGCCAAAAGAACCACAGAGTACTCTAATGGAAGTTTCACCTTGCCTTGGGTGTTGAAAGATCTTGGAAAAGACTAGTTAGGAGACGGTGCTAGTGTCACAACCCCAGGGCCTGCCTGCCTGACCACAGTGTCTGCTGCCTTGACTGGCAGACTGGCTCTCCTTATCACAGCCAGCCTGCAGTGCAATGAGAAAGCACCAGGGTCTTAGCACTACCCAAACAACCAGGCCATAGCCGCCTGGATCACACGTGTGCATGTATAAAGACACACACATGCACCACGTGCACAAACGCACACGCACGCGCGCACACGCACACACACACACGCACACACACACACACACACACACATACATACACATACACACACACATACTCAAGCATATATGCTTTCAAATTTAGAATGCTGTGGCTGCTATGGAGATAGAGGCAGACTCGCAGGAATTTGAACTCACACACGACACGACGTCAACATCTTGAACAGATACACACAGATACACACATCCTTACCTGAACCCTGTTTCCTATTTCTAAGTGGGTGAGGCAATTGCATTATTAAATGCACACCGTCAACAAACCCTATTCCTAAAAACCCATCTCTGGACTATGGGAGAAATGGAAAAGGACAGTAATTGCTTAGGTTAATTGTATTATGTGTATTTGTGTGAGTGATGGGTAGATGGCAGCCGCGTAACTTTCAAAAGTGACAGTTCCTCAAGGATTGGGGGCTGTTCGGAAAAAAAAGTATACATTAACAGCTGTTGGGAGATGCTTCATTTGCATTTAGATCACAAATTCAAATGTGTGTTGATAAAGACGTGTTTTGGTCGACAGAGGAAGAGAAATTGGCAGTCGTACTGGCTGTATTGTCATATTCCTATTCAGAGCAAACAACCAGGTTTCCATAGGACACCGTCGGGCCGTGACAGTCGGCTGTCGGCTCCTTGTTTCTTGTAGGTTTGTTTCCGTCGACGTGTTTTCCTGAAGCAAAGCTACCTTTCGCACTTAACCCTTGAGTCTGATCGCTGCGTGTGGGTTCACCTCCCTGCGCAAGGCGTGAAACTCTCCCTCCCTCTGCTCCGTTTTGAGAGAATTCATCTGGACTGTCAACTGGCTAGCTTAGTCAATATTTAACTAGCTATGATGAACAGATTTCCAATTTAGTTACAGTACATTTCCATTTCACACAATTGGAAACACGCAGACACTCACTCATTCACTTCCATACACACACACACGCACACACACACACACACACACACACACACACACACACACACACACACACACACACACACACACACACACACTCACACACACACACACACACAGTCTCAGACTGGTTTCACATAAAACTAAATCCTTTTTGTATATC
>OMNR01044685.1:0-10944 GCA_900303205.1 Mora moro
TTTCTGAAACCGCCTTCCAAATGTAGACGGAGAATATGTAGTTTTAGCATCAATGCTAACTGCCACTCTCTGTTCGCCAGCAGCAATGGAGTCGGCCCGGATCCCTGCACCGGACCCTCAACTGTCAAACATGCCCTCAACATGCTCAGGATTGCAGAGCATTACATTGAAGGTAAGGCTATAGCTACCGTTATTCCCATGTTCATTACCAGGTTTAGCTAAAGGTGTATGCTCCCTTGACCCACAGGTTAGGTGGTGTTTGGTAGTGTTCTTTGTATATAGCTTGGTGTTTAAAGTTCAGAGGGTAAGTTGACGTCCATGTATCCTGGAGAGAATATATGTTGGCCTTAATGTTTTGTACCGTCCACAATGGACATTAATGCGAAAGTTATACTTGGTGGTTTATGATTATCTTTCTTTCCCCGGCTGATCGACTATGATGAAACAACATTTGTTTTATAAGCCAAATATTTCTGAAACCGCCTTCCAGATGTAGACTGAGAATATGTAGTTTTAGCATCAATGCTAACTGCCACTCTCTGTTCGCCAGCATCAATGGAGTCGGCCCGGATCCCTGCACCGGACCCTCAACTGTCAAACATGCCCTCAACATGCTCAGGATTGCAGAGCATTACATTGAAGGTAAGGCCACGGCTACCGTTATTCCCATGTTCATGACCAGGTTTTGCTAAATGTGTATGCTCCCATGACCCACAGGTTAGGTGGTGTTAGGTAGTGTTCTTTGTATATAGCTTGGTGTTTAATGTCCACCTATTGGTGAGGGATATGCTGTGTGAATTAATGTGGTTAATGATGACCATTTTTTTCCCCATCTTATCGACTCTGGTGAAAACCAAGCTGACAATAAGCCAATTTTGTCTGAAACCACATTTTACTTAAACATACATATTTTACCTGATTTGCTAAGAAAATCCTTAGTGCACATAGTCTCACATTTATGACCAGGACAATGATCTCACTAAATGTAGTCCACAAGTTCTGTGCAGGTGGTCGTTGAATCTTTCGAGGTTTTTATTTCAACCACTTTTCTCATTTGTGACTCCAGATTCCCCTGCCTGAAGTCTGCAGACGAACTCCTCTACCAGCGGTGGTTTGCCAAGAACGGACGGCACATTGGACGATGACCTTGGTAAATATACATTCTGGCATTTCACATCACAGGATGGATATTAATCCACCATATCTTGAGGAAATGTACGGTGTAGATCAATGGTTCCCAGCCTTTGACTTTAGGTAATTTGATGAATGAAGATGAATACGCATGCAGTGGATGAGCAAAGGGTGCCAGCGGCCCATTTATACAGTTATTACCGCAAGAAGGCCAGTGGGAAACAGTGGAAATAAGTCAGCAACACTGCTTATGCTCCTAGTGTTTATTTAGCAAACACATCATGCATGACATCATACAAACATAACGTTATATAGACAAACATAACATTGGAAAACGTATGATGGAATGTAGTTTTTGAATTTACCATAATATATTTGCTGATCAATATTTATAGTTTAATATCATTATCTATATATTTTCAATTGTAAGTCAGTTTATTTCAAGAATAAATACAAAAAATGGAATACCACCTGCAGTACCCTCACGTACCACAGGTTGAAAAACCCTGGTGTAGATGACTATCAATCCTCAAACATAGTCATCTCCATATGTCAATACATCTTGCGCTAGTGAAATCATAATGCGTGTGTATAGTCAGGAGATGGCTGAGAAATTACTGCTCGACATGTTGATGATGCACAACTTTTTTCCCCGTCTTATCGACTATGGTGAAAAACCACAGAAAATAAGCCAATTGTGTCTGAAACCACAGCTGTCATTTCGTGCTTTACGATGTTTTAGAGAAACTGTAAATTAAATGCACCTGAACTCGCCTGTATGTAGAAACCTCAACATGCTACTTGTTGGCAAATTCAAAAATGCTAATGCATATTGTGAACACAATTGATTTGGCAGTGATTACATGTTCATTTCATTCTTTTACAGGAAAGTGTGGGGTCATCTGCTTGAGGGGCCCTGGCCATGAGCTCTTCACGACTGGTGAGATGAAGGGCCACAAAGAAACCACTAACAAGGCAGTGCTGCCCCAACTACGGATCACCGAGCTAGTCCCGTCTCACCACTTAGTCTTCAGACAACCATACTCAAACTTCCCCTAATGGCGTCTCGTTAGATGTGGTTAATGATGCACTTCTTTTTTCCCCATCTTATCGACTATGGTGAAAACCAAGCTGAAAATAAGCCAATTATGTCTGAAACCACATCTTGGTCGCTAGTGTTGAGCTGCAGTAACGTGAGGCTTGGTGACGGTATTAAATGACCCCTTTACTCATGTCAAACGTTTGGTTCAGCCAAGTGCATGACTGTTTTGATATCTGGTATCATGTTTTGAAAGCTAACTGCATTAGCAAACTTGATTTCAACCTTGATTTATGTTTTTGGAGTAATGTTATTCTTGTTGCATACAAAATATTTTATTTACACATTTAATGTATATTTTTGCTCCATTTCAGGGTTTGCCGGATTTAAACTGAAAAATAAAAGTACAAAAATGAGTTGTGTCAGTTTTATTGTCACATTTACTATGGCCCATGCCTGGCCAACAGGAGCTTGTGCCTTCTGTGCAAATGTAGCCTATAGCCGGCCACTTGGCCTCACACTCAGGAATGGCCAATGAGGAAGATCCATATGGCATGACGTGATACTGAAGTCTATATAAAACCGGTCCTATTGAGTGATTGCTACTGTAATTTCATGATTTGAAAAGACAATTTCACAACTTAACATTTTTACTCTTTACTTGGCCCGACTATTTTTGGCGTTTATTAGGCCATTTGTGTGCAAGTTATTGGGGTAGTGTGTACCGTCTGTGTCCATAGCAACGCAGTCTGACACCAGTTGCCCACAGCAGGGCGCCGTGAGCTCCCGGGCGAGCTAGTAAACTAGCTGCTAAATCAGCCAATTAATTAATGGCTCCAACCGATACAACTACATCAGTATTACACGTCGATCTGTCCCCCGTTGCGGACGGTGTTGGGTGTTCTCACCGGCGTCCAGCGATGACATGTCAAGTGTCGGTGTCTCTCCACCGCCTCCGGAGGTGAGCTCGGGTGGCGGCCGACACCGCCGTGACCCGACCCGTCGCACTATGAGCAAGACGGGGGACGTGACCGCCGTGCAGCAGACCGGACAGACCCCGCTGCCTCCCCGCAGTACACTGCCATACATTCACCCTTTCGCCAGTGAGTATTGGGCAGGTGTAAACTGTTATAACGGAGTAACTGTTGCGTGGCATATTATACATGGCATCGAGGTGCCTTAACAGGTGGAGGTAAAAGTGCGTCTGCCTTTCGTTATAGAGACGACGGCCGGGATGCGCTGCGGTCATGACGGGTAGGTGGAGTAAAGCCCCAGTAATGTCCATTAGTTGTCCTACAATGGGTTTTAATTTGGGATGTAACATCTGGAAAATGTGGCTAAAACACGGATCCAGTCCCTAAATAAGTATTGTTATTGTTGAACTAGACCTATTTTGAAAATTTGAAGTTTGTAATGTGTGTAATAATTAATAGTTGCATCGTAACCAAATGTATATTTTGAAATGTATTTAAGGGTTTCTCCACGGGTTTTGTTTATAGTTGTCCAAATGTTACCAAAAGTCTTCTAGCAACAAAACACCAAGAGGCCGGCGGGAGGCATTTTCTGTTTGACAAAACATGTAAGAGCACTTTTTTTGTGCATGATTTTATTAAATACAAAGTCGTCCTACTTATGTGTTATGGACGTATTTGTAGAGTCGTCACGTCTCCTTTTCCCCACTTCATCTTTCGTTAGTTTTACGATTGTACCTCATTATAACAGCCAGTAGATGGCGTTGTCGAGTCGTTTTCGTCATCCGTCAAAGTACCAGTATTTGGCACTCGCATTACTCACCTGAACCACCTTCCACCTACATTTGCGTGTTTTACTCTGAGCATGTCAAAACCTCAATCAAGTATGAACACACCACTCTAAATGTGCACATTATGGTGTGGAATCGCTCGGCACAAAAAGCCTTCAGATGTTAGTGTAGAATCAGTCGTTTCTTTCCTAGATGAGCGATTACAAAGGACCACGACCCTGATTCCACCACTGCCAAGGAACTATCACGTGCACCGCACTGGAAACCTGCATCCCCTCGGCCTCTCCAAGGACCTCTCCCACAGCCAAGTCCGGCCCCTCTCCCTGGGGTACAAAACATACATTTCCTGTCCTCAGTGTAGTGATATAGAGTAGATTAAGTACTGTTGCATCGAAATTATATATTTGATAGAGTTTCCCTGTCATATCTGAGGTTAATGATTTGATCATTATGGCCATGAGTTCAAATCCATAATGGAGCAGTCCACCTGTTCAGTTTGTTGTATCTGTAAATTACCATACCAATAAATGTAATACTGAATCGTATGCATCACTTATCTTCATTTGTTATGCCGTTTCTTCTGTCTTCCAGCTCCTGTGAAGGATACGACCTAAGTAGAAACCCGTCCTTCCTCTTTCCTTCTGCTCTGGTCCTCAACAAGAGGAACACCTTCTCGGTTGACAATTGCCCGTCGAACAGGTAAACGGGACACATTCACTTATTGAGTCGTTTCGCGGTTCTCCGTTGAGACCCCCCTGTGTTGGCTCACCCCCTTTCCCCCTGTCCTCTTGTAGGCCTAAGGTGACTCATCGCACCTACAACCTCCTGACAATCAAAGACGTTCAAAAAGGTAAGTCAGTTCATAGTCTCTGTCTATAGTCTGTCTATAGACAGACAAGATCAGATCTGGGTGAACGGGGCCTTTCACTTTCTTTTGCTTCATATTTGTTTTCGGCCAATTATGTGGCTGGAGGCGGGGATCTGTCAGCGTGTAACTGGCAAACACAAACTTGGCCAGCAGCACTAAACTGTTTCAAATAAACACAGTGCAGACTGGCCACGGCAGAAATACACGTATTAAAATCCCCTTGTGAAAGCTTAATCCACTCGTACGAATCAGTTTTCTCCGGTAGAATATCTCCATAACGAAACAGGAAACAGGGTGTAACTCCACCCCTTGCAGATTTTGGTTTCCTGCCCAGGCTCGGTGCCCCCCAGAAGTTCTGCTATAACATAGTAGGACTGCTGGCTCTGATATTAGTCAGTTTAATATATGATTTACTATCTGCTGCTCGCAGAGGCCTTTTCATGACCAGGTGTTTCATAGTCGTATGTGCAGGCCAGGACAGGTCTGACATCTTTCTCCCTTTCTCTTTCTCTGTGACCTCCCAAACCTTGACCCGTGCATATGTATATGACATTGATTTACAGCCTTGCAGACCCGCTGTTTAAAAAAATAAAAAAATAGACGTTGTTCAATCACTGTCAGTCCAACGCCTTATTAGTGTCCACTAAAGGGGGTCCTTAAAGACCACTTTCATTCAAACATGGTGTGTCTGGACGGGCCAACTCTTGGAAGTATGAAATAAAGCCAACGTGGACAGCGACAGCTGTATGTCCAGAATGTCTCACAACAGCGTTATTTTCACATTCTTTCACAAGAGGGAAAACTTGAAAGCACGCTGTATATCAGTCTCAGAGTTGTTGATATGCATGTTTGAGTATGAGCATCATACATGGAACATGCATGGAAAAGCAAAAACAGGCTAGCCAGCTGTGCGTTAGTATGAGAGAGGGGGGAGGGAGTGGAAACATTATCATATTATTGGTTGAAATGTTAAACCTGCCATTGGGGACAGCTCGTCGATATTAGATTTGGATGTAAAATAACTATAATGTACATAGAATCTTCTGGCATGCTGTGAACAACAATATCAAGTTTGTTTTATGAGAGCAAGGAACTCCCTGACAAACTGTCCCAATCTGTGTCTTGTCCACACTTTGGATCTCCGACTGCTATCTCACAGCTTCGAAATCATGAACAGTTTACTATCTGCTGATAGTTACCCATCCAACACTAGGATTCCCCATCTTCTAAATAACAAACTGTGAACTGTGACCATGCAAAAGTCTTTCTTGGCATTTTCCTGTTTCCTGTTTCCTCATTGTAAACTCATTTCCTGTAAACTCATTATATGTAATATCTATTATAGATAACAAATTATTATATGGAAGCCTATACTATTTACTATTCATATTTATTCAGTCAGTTAGCAGACACTTTACTACATATGTAAATACATTGTACCGTGAAATTGTTTTCCTAATCTTTCCCCTCTTTCTTTGTCCCTCTCCTCCTCTCCTCGTTCCCTTTACTTAATCTCTCTGACTCCCTCATGGTTCCCAGCTCAGGGGTTGTATCCAGACCCCATGCTGGGAGCCCCTCACTCCTTTCTCCACAGAGTCTCCGAGCTGTCCAGTATGGAGGGGGAGACGGCGAGGCAAGAGAAGCTCGGGAAAAATAGTAAAAACAGGAAGCATGAGTCCTCATAACCCCAACAACAACAACAACAACAACAACAACAGCAACAATATCTCTGTGAAATCCAGTGGTCCATGGATCAAAACGTGACACGCGGTGCCAAACTCATACGAACAAAGAATTACAAGATGGCCACCGTGCTCTCTTCGTTTACTTATTGCAGCTTTGTGTTTTTTTAATTGGTCACGTTGCTGGGATTTATAATTTGTGTTCCTCGATAGTGTTGGCCGAAAACAGAAAACTCTTCTCTTTGTTTTTTGTTTTTTTAAAGGTAGTAGTTGTCAGTATTTTCATTTTCTTATCTTACTTTTTCTTAATTGCTCATCCCCTGAAAATAATATTAGATTTTTGTTTTCAATATAGTGTCTGTATGAGCATCAACGTTGGATTGCAAGTTTTGCACATAAGCAAAATAATTGCTGTTATAGCCCATTCGGGCCCAGTTAGCATTTACCTGTATAAACCTAACAGTATTTTCCATTTATTCAGATTGAAACAATAAATGTATTTGGGGCTTTTCTGAACTAAATATATTTCCATCTACACTCAGTATTATTCTCTGTTTATGGCGTTGGAGTCGTATCAATGGGAATATCTATCCTCTCTGTGACCATGGCTTCTAGATAAGCACCGTAATTACAGAATGCCTGAATGATTGCACTGGATCTGAATATGCATTCCTTATTTGCAACACAGAAACAAAGCTATGCCTCCAGAACCTACAATGTGCCACTTTCCCACGTAGCGCATTGTTTTGCCGCAATCTAGAGGCCGCTGAATACTGTCACTGAATACTCTTGTTCATTGTGCGTTACAAAGAGAGCACTCAGCCAATTGTAACTTTCTTTGTCTTTGCGTTAGTTGGGGGGGGGGGGGGAACTGGCCTTGGAGTCGTTGAGTTGAGAAACAACTGGATGGTTGCTTTGCTTGTGTTTAATCTCGGAGGTGAATAATAGATGCTACATTGAATTAGCAATAGCAGTGCATTATTTAGGATGAGAGGAACTTGGACGGTGTCTAATGAGAGGACTCTGGTTGCAGACAACTCGATACACCTGCCAACTGCCTGAGACGGCTGTTCCTTGGCATGTGTGCACTGTATGCTAAAGGAGGGACAAAAAAACGAACGAAAAAAAAACTCGGTCACCGAGCTAAGAGATAGGTTGTGTCGCGTGAATTGAAAGTCGTTGCTATCGGGGTGTAATCATCACAGGGGATGATGACGATGGGGCACTGGGGCAGTGGAACAGAGCGCTGGGGCAGTGGAACGGGGCACTGGGGCAGTGGAACGGAGCACTGGGGCAGTGGAACGGAGCGCTCCCTCCGAAACACAGCTACGTTCTCAACAGTCCACCACGGTAGCTAAGTAAGTCAAGGCAAGATGAACCGAGACGAAATATTAAAATCAAATAATTTTGGAACTCTGATATTGATGACGGACATTTGGAAGGGCAGAGGCCAACAGAGATTGGAAAGAGAGTTGAAAGAAAACCAAGATGATTGTTTGTAGCCCTCCAAGACTTCCTAGGAGTACCATACAGTTGGTACTTTTTTTTTGTATTTGATCTTTGAGATCTTTGATAATGGACTTAAGTTTGAACAACGTCGACCACAGTCCCTTCTAATGGTAGTTAAGTACTACTTACCCAGCCAAAGATACCGGGCAAACAAAGTGGTGGGGAAAACTACGGACGGAGGCACAACCATCTTCCTCTCTTGCCCTGTTTTAAAGTGGTGTCCATTTCCCAGACACACAGGGAGCCATCCCCCTCATTCAGGGTAAAGGGCAGAGGATTCTCTCTTAAACCCGGGACTGGTCTCCTCTGCTCAGGATTCATCATGCTTTCACAAGTATAGTCAAAGTTCTTGGAATAATTTTGCTCAACATTAAGGTTTTTTTTTTTACAGAATCTCTGTCGGGAGCTGCGTACAAATGGTTTATTATTTCAGAGGTGCATAAGGAGGTCCGACTTGAAAGATCCGACCTCACTAGGAAGATGTTTTTTACATATTAATGCACTGCTCCTCTAATATTTAATAGTCAAAAATATATTCACAATGTGTCGTGGTTGCACCAGCCAGACGTAACAATTATGCATTGCACATTGCTGGCAGAGATGAGAAGAGTGTCGCCACACGTTGGCCTTTGCGATGCGATATCCACGGTTAATTTAGTATCTTTTTTTAGTTGTTTTTTTTAGAAAAGGGGGTTATTTCTCCCTGGGTGAGAGCTATATTGCAGCGGGATTGTGTGTCGATGGGGGCAGAGCGGAGGGTTCCCAGCCCGGCCGGTGGAGGTGGAAGAATAAGCAGGCTGTGTTACCTGTTGGTTCGACTTCATGCTGTGCCAGCGCACACTATCAGCGGGAATCAGAGAAGTGCAGGCTGCAGGCAGCCAAATTAAAACCCTGCCCACACCCCATATCACAGTCACAGTCTGACCTGGAATACTCCTTGGGGTTTTAAAAAAAAAACAACAAAAAAACAAAATAGAAACGAAGGTGAAAATGTGGGTTTGTGCGTGTGTGTGTGTGTGTGTGTGTGTGTGTGTGTGTGTGACGGAAAAGTACATGCGCATATAACAGGCGAGGAGATGGATATCACCGGCACCTGTAACAGTCCCACGTGACATAGAATGAATCGTTTCAGTGCTGTTCTCATTCTCCAGTGCCGAGCGAGCCATTCACGGTAGACTTGCTTAAAAAAAGGTGTATGGTGTTTGACCGTGAAACCTCAGAAACATGGCCCGAGTGGGGCTATTTAAACACGGCAACACCACCTGTCAGCCTATAAACATTCTTTCATGATAAGGGGCAATAACGGACCGACTGATCCCGTTCGGTCGGGGAGTTGTGAAACGAGTTTGAACTGCCTTTAAAGACGCTTGTTAAACAGCCCTAAAAATATGGCCATCCCGGCGATCGACACATGCGATAGAGCAAATAAGTGTCAATAGAAACTACATGGCTAGACGGGGCACCCACGGGTCAAGTCTTTGTCCCCCAGCCATAATACCGACACAGTTGAGCCAAAAGTTATGCCAGAACCATGGCAACGGGTTTTATTGGGCCACAAAAATGCACTGTTTTATTTTCCCCCCTACCGCCCTTATTTTCTTATCACTGGGGAATATTGACATACATCCGCTGTATTGATAAGACTATCGTCGTTTTTGGACTGTAAATAGTAAAGGAAATTGCTTAGTTGACTCACCTCATAATTATGTGTTATTGCTAGACACGAGGGTAGTGTTTGATGTTTGCCATTCATGTACAAGTCAGAGGAGAACACCAATTATTTAATATCTGATGCTTATGCATTTTCTCCCTGCCTATATACCCATGGGCAGTACACAACCAACTGCCAGAGAATATAACGTATGATATCAGGTGAGAGATGATGGAGAACCCATGCCCTGATGCAGGTCAGTCAATCCATACGCCCGCAAAGAGACCTAACCCTAATCAAAACCCCTAAAACCAAACCCAAAATACGAAACCCTAAAGCCAAACCCGAAAACCAAACCCTAAAACCAAACCTAAATACGAAAACCTAACTCTAAAACAAAACCATAAAACCAAAAATCAAACCCTAAAACCAAACCCAAATACCTTATCCTGCTAAGTTACATTTTGTTCCTTAAACCAACTAAATGTTCAGAATTTTCTCTCCTGCTGACCTAAAGACCTTTGACCTGTTGTGTGATGGTGATGCTTCAGCCAAGGACCTGGAGAAGATCATATCCCAAAGTTGGTCCTCCCTGCAAGAGGAGGCCCCTGAACACAGGAGAACGACGACCCCCCCCCAAAAGAAATTTGAAATAATTCTCTCTTGGTTTTTAGGGTTTGGTTTTCGTTTTAGGGTTAGGTTTTAGGGTTTTAGGTTTGGTTTTAGGGTTAGCGTTTGGTTTTTGTTTTGGGTTTTAGGGTATTGTGTCGCACTGCTTTGTAAGAAGACAGAGATGATTTTGTTCATTTTAACAGTTTGATTGAATCGACTGATCTTCTCGACCTTGGTGGGGACCTGTCCCATACGTCCCTACTAAAAACAACTCTGAAACGACTATGAAAACTATGTCTACTCTTGTCTCTTTTTGTATCTTGTTCATCGTCTTTTTAATGTCCTTGTATTTGCAACTGTTTCTTACCCTACACCTCTGACGCCATTTCATCATCATCATCCACTTAAGGTCACAGCTTCATTCTTCCTACACTCGGCGGTGGGCAAAAAAGAAGACAAAGAAACCAAACAGAAGGAGGAAGGAGGTGCGTTCATTCCCAGGGACGCGTATCGACCTCCTCGTTCATCCATCAAAGGGAAGTCCGTGAGCAAAACCAACAAGGGCCCGGGGCGCGGCGGGCACTTCGTCCTGCGCACACGTCAGCCGTGATGAGTTCACATGAGTTCTCTTTTAAAGTCCACCGCCGGTGTGTCCACACGGAGGACGGCGAGGAACAGCCGAGAGAGACC
>OMNR01044699.1:0-11475 GCA_900303205.1 Mora moro
CCATGTGCATAACCCAGCATGCCCTTGTAAAGCTCTGCATCCAACCACTGCTATGTTCAAAACGCAAGCCCTTCCAGTGCCACACTGCCAGAAATATTGCAGTTATACTCGGGAAATAATATAACTTTCCATTATCTTATTCAAATGCTAAACAGATGGGATTAATGGACAAGGCAAGGTCCATTTCTCATGTAACCAAGCTTGTCTTCCAAGTTATTTCCCCCAGTCTGTTAGAATTGGACCCTCTCTTCCTCCAGGGCTGCGGCTAAGCCAACGGAGTCTCCTCCCGCCTGCGACTCCAACCCATTCATCGCTGAATGGGTTGAGATAGGCGTACAAATCCTGCCTTCCCCCACTTCCTTTTCCCCTTCTTGAGTGGTTTTTATCAGAGGCATGTGTCCACCATCCCCGGCTTGTGGCAGCACGAGACGCTTTCTTTTCCATGGTAAACAACCCTCAACGTGACCATGGTCGGGTTGTGGAGGTTTCAGTTTTTTGCGTGTGTGTGTGTGTGTGTGTGTGTGTGTGTGTGTGTGTGTGTGTGCGTGCATGCGCGCGCATGGAGACTTTGATCGTTGATTGAAAGGTGATAGGGCTGCAAACGATGAGAAGGCATTGTTTCATATTTTTTGAAGTAATAAACCAGACATACAAATAGCATTACTAAGAGTGCAAAGCTGCAACAACAGACATTGCCTCGAAGAGTTGAGTCCAGCATGCTGCAAATGCTTATTCAAATACACTATTATGTCCTTCAACAAAGTGATACTGAAGTTACAACATGACAGAACAAATTAAGTGAACATCCATCGAATTTCCCGTCTGGGATTAATAGTTAATAAAGTCTGTCTTATCTTATCTTTAGTGGTATCAGCAGAATGAAAAGACAACACATTGTGATGAGGTACAACGCACACAGAGGTAACGGTGACTGTGCACAAATCTTTTGACTCATTTCAAATGCTGATGGATCCAGATTGGTTGTTCTGTACGCACCACAATACACATGATGAAGAAAAAGCCTTGTTTGGTTTAATGATGTGTGCTAATATGCTCGGGCACACAGATGCCTTTGCTTGTTCAATAGACCAAAATTGAGATGATCTTTTATGTGTCGGCTATTTGTGTGTGTAAAGGAAACAACAGTTTTCAAAGTTAAAGTTTCTTAACAGAGGCCACTTTTACTTTGAATTCATGTGGTACAATGTAATAATTTCAAATCAAACAATGGATATATATTAAGGGTAATAACTTGTGTAATAACTTGGTAATAACTTATGTATCACATAAGCACACAACATGGGAAGAAGCAAGCATGGCCTCCTTTTGTGTTTGGCCGGACCCAACAGTAGACAGTAGGCTATTTTACGTCTCAGCTTGTTTATGAGACCAACGCACGTCATGCCGATGGGTCCGGTGCATAATCAGTGTCCACATCCCTCCTATTCCTTGCCTTACTTGTTCCCTAAATAGACGTAGTGTTCACTATATAGGGCCAAGTGTCCCAACCTGTGGGTCGGGACAACACTCTGTGGGGTCGCCTGATGTGCATATGGGCTCGCTGACTTGATGACTTTGATGGTACATTTTTGATCAAAACAAACAAAAACATCGTAAAAGGTTTGAAAGGTCTCAGAAAGATCCTGTATATACAGACGTGTGGGGTCATGGGACAGAACAGGCTGGGAACCACTGATATAGGGATTAGGGAATGAGGGAACAAGTTGATAATTACACATGCTCAAAGGAGCCCTAATGTATGGATTATTTTATACCCATGAATCGCACACATAAACCACTTGAAGGAAGACAATGTCGGTCACTTTTTGTTGAAAGCTATAATTAAAAGTATATATTCATACAATGTATTATTAGGATTATAAGAATGATGAGTCGATGAGGAAACAATATATATTTGGATTGAACAAAGACCACTAGATTATTATTATTATTATTGTTATTGTTATTATTATTATTACAATGATGAAGACATGGAGAAGAAAATATAAATGTAAAATAAATGATCTAAAAAGTATACATCAGTATAATGTGTATGATTATTGTTCATGTTATAATGGGAATATAATGGACTATAAATGTGATTTAACGAAGCCCACTATCTGAGCACGACAGGATATCCGGTTTCCCCGGAAGTGCTATATTTGGGTTAGTCCTAAGCTATGGCCGCTTACATTGTGTTGCTACCAAACCCGCTCGCTTAGCAGATAACCCTCGATGGACGGATTATTAGGCCACGAAAATCGCTCGCAACATTACTTGGATGTGTGCCGTGTCGCGGAGACTGTGTGACTGCGTCTTGTAGCTCCGAGACACCGAGGAAGTCGGCGTTTTAACAGCCTGGCGGCCGGCTAATGTGTTAGCCACCTATCTCCCCCGACTGAAGCCCTGAAGATCCGCACTAAAGTAATCCTCCTTTCAGCCTCTCGGCACCAACAACCGACCCGTGCATAAAGTACCTCTCCCAAGGTACCGTGTTCTGCCCTGGTCTCCCTGAGCCTCTCCAAAGGTACCGTGTTCTGCCCTGGTCTCCCTGAGCCTCTCCAAAGGTACCGTGTTCTGCCCTGGTCCCCCTGAGCCTCTCCAAAGGTACCGTGTTCTGCCCTGGTCCCCCTGAGCCTCTCCCAAGGTACCGTGTTCTGCCCTGGTCCCCCTGAGCCTCTCCAACGGTACCGTGTTCTGCCGCCGACTCGAGTTACCCCGACGGCCCTGGTCCTCCTGAGCCTCGATGCCCGAGCAAGGCCCCAGGATGAACGTGTTCTCCCTCGGCGAGCTGTGCTGGCTCTTCTGCTGCCCGCCGTGCCCCGGCCGCATCGCGGCCAAGCTGGCCTTCCTGCCCCCGGAGCCGACCTACTCGGTCCACACGGACCCGGCGGGGGCCGCCAGCCTGCACCTCACGGAGCGGGCCGACTGGCAGTACTCCCAGCGGGAGCTGGACGCCGTGGAGGTGTTCAACACGAGGAGCAGCCGGGGCAACCGGGTGGGCTGCATGTTCGTGCGCTGCGCCCCCGACAGCAGGTACACGCTGCTCTTCTCCCACGGGAACGCCGTGGACCTGGGCCAGATGTGCAGCTTCTACATCGGCCTCGGGTCCAGGATCAACTGCAACGTCTTCTCCTACGACTACTCGGGCTACGGGGTCAGCAGCGGCAAGCCGTCCGAGAAGAACCTCTACGCGGACATCGAGGCGGCCTGGCAGGTGCTGAGGACCAAGTGAGTGGGAAGGGGTCTGTTGTGCATGGGATGGGGATGAAGGTGATGAGGTCAACTACGCCGAGCAACAAGACACCAACATCTATTTTCACATCTAGCTGCTGTACATTTTGGTTACTTTATACCCCTTTGATAAGAGATAAACCATGTCACTATATTTTAGACCAAATGCGTTGATGGCAAACTTTGCAGTGCAGCAGAATGGTTAGAGAAGTGATCACTAGTACATATTTAGTTGCTGTTTTTAGGCTAATAATCATGTTATTAAAAAGTAGGGTTAGGTTACGATTTGATGCCAACACGTAAGCGCTTTTACAACTGTCATGCCATCATTTAAATGACCTCATACAAACTAATGGGTTATAACAGTCAAGTACTAATCGTGAGATTGCTTTTCCAAACCCCACATGGGTCTGATCAATGCATACATTTGATAACCCAAGCCCTCAGTATCTTTTACTGTTTCAGTTACACTTGATGCACTTAATGCAATGGATGCATCAACGGAGCTGTTTGATATTATGAGATGGATAACTTTTAAGCATTGGCTGGGTAACGTACATGTTGAGGCATTTTTATCGTATTCACATTTGGAACTGAAGTATAACTGCATTGAGTGTTGCTCTTTTGTTAATTTGGGGTTGGGGCTATTTATTTTATAACCCTAACCCCTTCCCTGCTGCATCACTGCACCTGCAACTTCTGGCTGGCATTTTTTAAACCAGTTAAATGTGTTCTGGTTGCTGAAACTACACCTGAATGATTTCTCTTTCCAAAATCTACACATTTTACATTCAAGACAATTTTTACTGGCCCTCGCTCAAAGTTCTTCACCTTCACTCAAGTGAAGCACGCAAGTGATGTTTTTGTTTATCATCCATGGTGCTTGTGCCAAATTGATATCCTTTGGCACAAAGGATATAGATTTTTTTTATAATGCAAATACAAATAGATTTTTCTTATACATTACATTTTGAACACTGGCCCGATCGGGACAGTGAGTTAAAAGTTCTGCTGCCCCAACTTTTCTTTTTAGTGGCCCTGGGCTATCGGCACCCCTTACTGTTGAACCCTGAATTCTGCAGTCCAGTCCAGCCTTTTCAATCCATGGTATCGGTGTGCCAGCAAAACTACAGGATTTAGCCCATCATTTTTGTTGCTCTGTCTGTCCTTCTCTCTCTCTCTCTCTCTCTCTCTCTCTCTCTGGTGGGCTCTACCTCCCTCTTCCGTGTGGTCTCTGTCTGATGGGCACTTCCACTGTTGCCTCTCTTTGGGGTTCAGCTCACTAGCTACCGCAGGCCTCCGCAGAGCTCCATGCTACATGTTTGTTCTGCTGGCTGCTGGGGTTGTCAGTGGTGATGGTGGCTCACTGCTAACGGTGGACTGTTTTGGATAACCATTAACCTATGCAAAGCTATTTAGCTCATGCAGGTATGTGGGAAACACTGGCTTTGTTCAGCTGTGATTGGCCCACGCAGTGGATGCAGTAGCTTTGCGTGGGTAAAAACAACTTTCCTAACGGTTACATGCGCCTGAAGTATTTCTGTGCATAGTGAACTTATTATTGTTGGAATTGGTCCACCCCAGACAAATTTCTCAAAGAGAAATGATCAAGTGTGATGGTCCCTATTGAGACTTTGTGTACATTTCAAGGCCTACTAAATTAACCAGACTGGCCAGGCCAAATGACTAAGCCCTTGTTTATACTGGGTGAAACAAACATTTGCATACATGTTCAGGGTTCTCCCTAAACAATGGTATCGTGGCGCTGGGCCACCATGCAGCATTTCAGAGCCAAGTAGGGCTGTCGCGAAAATTTGTCAGCATCAATGTTTTTAATCGACTAATTGTTATTTAATTTATTTTTTAATAACCACAACAAAGCAAAACTACCACACCACATAATTCCTGCGTGTACGATGTCAGTGCGGTTCGTATCCACCCATTGGTCCGTGTCCGACTCGGTTACGGGCAGAGCTCCAGTGTAAAAGTTTCCATAGACACGCGGCTTCGAATGTATTCCATACTTAAATGATCACAAACAAAGGAGGTTCAAGTTTCAATGACATTTAAAGAGGAGAAAAGACACGCGTGTGTCTGTTACCGCACGTGTTACGGTCGTCACAAACCACGGACGGCACTAGTGAGAGCGCCACTGCGCAAAACAAATCCTAGTGCCACCGTGCAAAAGAACCCTGATGTTCATTTGTAACCCTAACCCTAACTCCAGAGTGCAGCGTGTACAGATCATAGTCCGGAAAACCAACATGGGTGGTAACGAGGCGTTGTTAACGAGAGGGACCCAACGTGGTGGCAGCCAGGCCACGGCTACGCAAACGGCCTTCTTTATAACAGTTGCTGGTGTAATGGGATGGGGAGTGCAGACATTAACACGCAGGACGATGAATGCACAGTGTGCCCGGTGTCTTATTGTTGCGGACCACCTTTTATTTTACGGCCACGGTCTTCCCCTGTTGCGTTGAGTAACATCAGGAAAATGTGTCATGTTGCACAGCGCCGTCCCAAGAGGACTCACAAAGAGGACTTCAGTGCACTACAATGGGCTTCACCATCCCCTAATCCTAACTATTACATCCTATTCTATTTTAACGGTTCAATCTATCCATCTCATATTGCATTCAAACAGCCAGCCGACAGGACACGCTTTACTGCCGGAGATAATACAATAATGATGATGGATTAGCATTAGGGGGGATCATTTTTAATTGGTATCAAAGACCAAAAAGGGAAGCGTGTCGTGGCCCGTGGAGAACTAGTCTACTTTTCTGAGCTTCTGCAGTAGAAAGCGCTCTGGGTTTTGGTTTTTGCCAACTGTTCCATGTTGACCCCAAGAGATTCCCACTGTTCCTGAGTTGCTGATGCCGCCTTTAAACAAATGTTAGATCTTACTGTAGCAGAACAAAAAAGACTTTCTGTCAGTTTCTATTTTTCCTCCCCTATTGCCTCTGGGATAATTTGAGGTGATTTTCTAACATGCATTCACACTCCCAGTCTCTTATTAGGCGTGCTTTCTCTCCTTAAGTGTGCAGGATCGTGCAGCGGTGAGGGCGTTTAACTCCCAGCCGAAAGGTTCTGCGTGCGATGTCTATCTGCAACCTATCTGTAGAAATCCATGGGGACGTCTTCCTCAAGGATGTCTACAACCTCTTCCTGCTCCTGAATATTTTTATTCACCGTTGCTATGGATAAATAAATAAAAAAGGCGAAATGAAAACCAAACGGTGAAGTGAACGGTCACAACATGTCACCCCTGCTCCGGTCATGTTCAGCCTTTGGCCTAATTAGCCTTTTGTTAGCGTAACCATCTCATCCATGTGTGATTTAAGCAGGGGCTTTCTGATTGTGTCATCCAGACTAGATGTTTTTTCTTCCCATGCATCTCTTTTCATCCTTCATTTGGCAGATGCTCTGCATGCCTCTCCTCCCACCAAGCATCAAGAATAACCAACGCACTAGAAAGCTGCTTTCCCAACCGTGAAAACACTGTTAATCATTTGGCTCTTTTTAGGGGGTCCAAGTGCCTGCGGAGAAGGTTTATGTTTATTCAATATCTTTTTAATTACATTTGGTGGAAAATCATTAAGGCAGTGCCCTTAAACACTCATTTGATTGCCAAGCAGTAGGAACCTAACTCATTACTCAGCCTCGGAGGTATCGGCTGGAAACCCATGTTTGCACGACCAAATCGGCAGAGACACTACAGATATAGATCGGTGTGTGCAAACAACTGGCTTTTTTTTCCCCTTTTAGATTTCTATCCTTGCCATAAGACATTGTTTTCGTCGACCGAGCACTTGTGGAGTTCTTCAAATGCTATCATGCCATTGTGACCCAATCGTTGGCAGAAGTGTGTTCATCGCTAGACAGAGCGCCGTGCGTAAACTTGGCCGACCTTCATCAGACATCACAAATGCAAATCAAACGGCATGAACTTAACATAACAAACATGAACTACAGTTATTCGGAAAGGGAAAGATCAGCAAAGCATAGCTCCATATTGGGACATAAATACAAACCGTGACACCGTTTCCATACCAATTAATTAATTATCCCGTGGCTTTAGAGCGTTCGGGAACATTGTGATTGTTATTCCTCCGTAGAGCCGAGAACACGGGGCCAAGCTGAATTTTAAATGTCACCGCAGAAGCACAGCGGTAGGACCTGGAGGTGAATTTTGGGCCACTTCATCACATCGATTGGCTGTCACCATTCGGCCCGTCTGATAAAGTGAACAGTGAGCTTCGGTTTAACTTACCCTGAGACAATCTCCACTTCTATCTCCATCCTTTTGAGAGATTACGCAATTAAGCATGCTGTCAGCATGGATGGAGATCAGATCATCCACCCCAGGCCTATTCCATCACAGGAAGCCCCTGGTGGTTTGCAGGCAACAGGTGCACCGTGCACCAGGTCATTGCTCATATTCACTTTGCATGCCCGGAATAAAATTAAAAGTTCACTCAGTTTGTGCGATGTGTCTGTTTAATTGAGGCCCAACATTTATGCTAATGGTAATCTTTTGCCACTTGGCTTTGTACAGAGTTAATTACATTTTAGGAAATTATTAATTAGCAAATGGCTCAGCTTTATCAATCAAATGAAATTAATTTGCCACCCCTCTAATGCCCCTATAGAACAGGATGCAATGGCAATAAAGTAACATACAGGAGGGATTTGGTTATTACTGGAAATAATTGGGAGAATTACGCTTACTAATCTGACATGCAAAACTATCTCTTGTTTGCCACGACCAGTTATAATCCTATCCAGCTGCAGCACTTGTTTGAGGGGGGGGTTGTTCTGGAGCAGAAGACCATATGAGTCATCCCTGAGTCCCAGACTTGTGCTTGGGGATTGTTGTCCTGACTGGGATGACAGCCTGGATGGTAATTCCTGTTTAAAAGCCTTCTCTTGTGTGTGTTTGTTTTGTCCACCTCCATTTATGACCCCCTTTTAACAGCCTTGTGTTCAGAACGAGCTCAGAGGTCACCATGTTTATGAACTTGGTCAAGTGCAGCCTCATAGCCTCATCTCGCCTCTGTCCTAAGTGAGCTTTTGTGCTATTCTATTAAAAAGTACAATTGTGGCGCCATGCGGCCGTGTTTACGTGTGACAACGACCACTACTGATGAGGTCATCACCCCAGGACATCATCAGAGGAAACAAATCTCATAGGTGAGACATAGCAGTATGTTTGTGAATTAGCTAAACGTTCTCTATGACTTGTTTGATAGCCCTAAAGTCTTTTGTGGGCTACATAAAATGATTAACATTTTTCTATTCATAGGTAATCTAATGTAATATTGATCCCCGAGACAAAGCTCCTGCCAAAGAATTCAAAGCTTTTTTTCTTTGTTTTGTTTCTGTAGTGGTCTCCGGTATTTGTTTTCTTAAGCTAAAGCAAGTTTAAAAGGCCTAAATTCGAAAGGAAAGTTGAGACAAGACACCTGATTGCTCGCTTAACACGAACTCGACCTGTGTTTTTACCCGAGGATTCATAACACCTCATCTGTTCTCATTATTTTCTCTCTTGCCAGTACCTATCATTCAATTACGAAAGGAAACCCCCTTCCGTGTCAAGTCTGGTTGACACAGAAGGCAGTTTCCTTTGGCAATTGGAATTGATTTATTTTCCACACCTGGAAAAAAAGCAAACTTCCTATATTACCTGTACTTGAAGTCGGCTCTACGGTGACATTGACTCCCAAGTTTTGGGCATGCGTGTCGTGCTAGGCCCAACAATATTTCCATGGAGGTTCACCGTGGGATGTTTGGACAGGCTGCTTAACGCTGGCCAGAGTTTGCATATGGAAACAAGGCTCTCCCTCTCCCTCTCTCCATGTGTCTCTTCCTCTCTATTTCTCTCTCTCTCTCTCTCGGTAGCTTTCCATTCACAGTTGCAAGTGTTTGGACAAGTGTTTTCACTGAGCTCTGTGTTTCTCTTTCCACTCATTTGGAATAATGTCACTGCGGCAGTACGTTTTAAAGCTTGGCTCCTTGATTAATCCAGAGTAAGAAAATTGCCCTGTTTTGTTCAAATCTGAACAGGTTTTATTTCAGACTCACAGCGATGTTTCTGGCGTGCGTACTTGTTTTGAAGAATCTTCTTTGAACCTTGTTTTTCATTGCCCAGTTACAGTCACGCACAGTTTTTAGGCCAATGGTAATGTCTTATAAGGAGCAATCAAGGATTAGGTGTCTTGTTCAAGGATGCCTACAGGTAGATTGTGTGCATTGGGGTTGAACCCACAACATTTCAACTCGGAGTCAAACACCCTAACCACTAGACTATCGTGCACTATCCTGATATACAATAAAGTGGTTGAAAGTAAATTGTGGTTGATTCTGTAAAAAGATGTTTATATTTGCTCCTTGGTTTTGGAGGGGAAAGAAATGACATGGCCTGGTCGTTAGAAAGTGGAAGGTTTAACCACCCGCTTGCATGGCCAAACCATGAAAACGCGACCCACACGTAAACACACTCCCCTATCGCGCAGAAAAAAAGTCTGAAACCGAACTCGGGATGCTGTTATTAAAGCACAGCCAGCTCATGGCTCAATGCACGTACGAGAAAACCCTCACTTCCTCCAGCTGAGTCAAACCAGCAGATTCATCTGGTTTTTGCACTTTTCCCCTCTTCACTCCTATTAGAATTGTTTTTATTTTCCTTCCCTTTCCATTTTACATTCTTTGCGTTTCTGCTCTCAGCCCCATCTTTTCTGCTTTTGGTCTCCCCTCCACTGTGTAGCGTGACAAAAAATGATTTCTCAGAGCAGCCAGGATGGGCGAGTAATGAGGGAATTTGAGTCAAGTTGAAATCGATTTAACATTAATTGCTGGCAGTTATGGAGTAGGCATTTTGAGAAAAAAGGGCATTCGGCATTTGCTACACAAACCCTTTGGCGCGGCTGTATGCCAAAGGTACACCGGCAGCTTAACACAGCCATACGTTGGACTGTTAGCAAAGTAACATTCATGGTCATTACGATATGCAATACCAATCAGGGGAACCGGCCCAGAGGGCATCGTCATTAATATGTTTAGGTGCGTTTGGACCAGGTTGTATAAAGTAGTAGATATGAGTCTTTTGGTTTGGGTGTGAGGGAGACCCCACCCCTGTGTGCATGTAAGGTGATAATTAGCCACTGAAACACACCAGGTTTATACATGGGAGCCCTAATGGCCAACTATTCTCTGTGGAGGGCAGTGTTTCTAATGTAGTTGATGCTACTAGTGCCAAACAGGGACCTTTATATCTGATTCTGCACTCATCTTTAATGGCCAGTCCATTTCCACAAGGTCCGTCATTACACTAGAGTGCTCTGTCCTCTGCCTGCAGTAGCATTTTTTTTTTTATTGCCAGGTATAAGTCAGGGAACCTTGAATATAGCTATATTACAGTAAATTAAATTACAAAAAACATTGGCACACATTTTGCAACAATTTTCTGGGAAGTGGTGCCATTTAGGATGGTAGTTTCAGCCATGGAGTAACTTTGGGGCCGTTGAAGTAATGCTGGTCTGTGCAGCACTCTTTAGGGTTTGCTCTTCTGATGGATTATCATCTTGTCCTGAAGGTTGTCTTGGAGTAAGTAACTTGTACTATTCACATGTCACTTAACAAAAATGACACGGTGTCGCTTTGACCTGTCTTGTCTCCCAGGCAACAGGCATCTTCCATCTGTTCTTCCTAGTGACGGTCTCCATTTTTTTGTTTTCTTTGTATTCAGGCCTACACGCACTGCGCTAGCACTCTGGTCGCCAGATATTAAACTAGTATGCGTTTTATGCACTGCTCGTGAAAGTCAACAAAGGTATGCGTTTGATTGCCAAACGACAGATTGGTGCCAGCAGGTTATCTTCAACTCATCTGTTCGCAGTAGCAACATCTCTGATGAAATTCCCATGAAAGCTAATCAATCTCAATCACAATTTAGCTGATTTTGTATTTGAACCTATCTATGCCAACAATCTGCTTTTAAACATGGGCCTCCACTGATTACACAAACTCGGGAGTTGGAGGATGGGATGTAGTAGAATATCACAGGCCTTATCGGTTATCAGAGTAAAAGTTTGTGGTTCTCTTCTTCACCGTGTGAGTGTCAGCCAAAGGAACACACCGTACCGGCCCCCCATCCCCACTCTGAACTCTCTCTCCGACATGGTTTCCAGCTGGGATTCTGCTTTGTCTCAGACTTACTGCCTCTTCACCTAGCGTGAGCTT
>OMNR01044702.1:0-11696 GCA_900303205.1 Mora moro
CGCGGCTGTACTCGCACGGGTAGAGAGGTCCAAGGGCAGAGCATACAGCACTCCCGTTCACTGGCAGGCCCAGGAAGCTGACCTGCACGCAGCTGTGATTGATGGTTATATGCTGGCTGCAAGTAAAATAATGCTGGCTGGAGCTATTTATAAAACAAAAACACAGCCTGTAACTCTGCCAGCCCTAGCGCGTAATACAGTTCTTATCCCAGACCCTATTAGTGTTCTCTATAGAGTAGGATCCTTTTTTTTAATGTTTTTTTTTTGTCCTCACCAGGAAGCACAATGCCACACAGTGAAAAATGGTAGGAATGAAAAGAGGAGGAGGAGGAGGCCGGCTGTGAGGTGGTGTCATTAGGTGGTGTCATTAGGTGGTGTCCATATCCTGTCATTAGCTGATCTGTGTGATTGCACACTGTTCCAAATCAAGATGCAGAAACGCAGGCGATACTCACTGTTGTACTCTGTGATGCGTGACAGCCTAATGTTCCATAAAATCTCTTATTCTTGGCCACATTAATGGAACAGTGTAATAGATAACAACTGTCACATAAATACATGACAAATTGCCTGCGCAGATATATAAATAACGCATGGGAACAGAAGCGAGTCGTCGTCGAGCGGGTGGTGTGGTGTTTCTGTGGCGTGTGACTGGTGTTTTCTGGAGAATGGGGCACAGTAATGCATTGGCAGAGATAGTGGGGGTTATCACCCATAAGGTCTCTGGGGAACTGGTCTTATTTCAGAGCTCTGTGGGGTTAAAGCACCACTTTCCAGCCCGGACGGTAGCTTGTAAGGGTGGATGTGTGCTAGTTGACTCACCCCGACACGGACCCATGGATGTCAAAGTCTTGTTCACCTCAAAACTGCACAAACTTTTCTGTTTTCTTTATTTCTTTTACAAAGGGGGTCAAGTTCTTACTGTCCATACTAAAAAAATATGAAAGACCAGAAAAAAAAATTAGGGAGGGCAAACTGAAACTGAACAAACTGAAATCCATGCCTGGAGCAAAGTTTAAAATGACTTTAATACACCTAATCTAAAATGCTTGCTGACCATTGGACGTGTCATGATCGGAACAAAGAGTTTCCAGCCCACACTTGTAACACAAAACCCCAAATCCAGATCAAAAATCCGAATCACGCCTTTTCCATGGTAATAATCCACCTACTGCACATGCTGTCCTTATTCCCAAGGCACATTCATCAAACATTGTCATTTACATTTACATTTAGGGCATTTAGCAGACGCTTTTATCCAAAGCGACTTACAAGTACATTTGTTAGAAAGAGACAGCAATATATTTCCGAGGCAAATAAAAACATGAATAGAGCAGGTCTTCCAGCATTCCAAAGTGCAGGGTAATAGCAAAATATTTCCACTGCTGGGATGACTGCATAAGAGCAGGGAAGTAAAAAGTGCAAAAAAGGCAAAAAAGCGCAATGAGCAAAAAACAATTCCAAAATGCAGGGGAATAGCAAAATATTCCCACTGCTAGGATGCCTGCATAAGAGCAGGGAAGTGCAATATAAGAGCAACAAGTGCAAAGAAGTGCAATAAGTACAAATGTCAAAATACAAATACAATACAAAGTGCAAAGTTATGCAGAGTCTAGGTAAACTCTGAACATTGTCAGCCATGGAATTAACATTTGTGAAATAACATTTCACAAATGTTAATTCCAGTGAATGCCAGGAGGACACTCTCTAGTCTCTATTCTGTCCATGTCAAAAGAATCACAACAAGATGTCATAATTATTACCGTTGAGTGACAACTGAAGCTGGAGAAAAGGGCCGTTACATTAGTACTTACTGAACGCGCTGGCTAAATAGCAAAGTACTCTTTGGCCGGCTACTTTTATGCCCGACATCATATCAAAAGACTGACTTCAGTTACCCACACCTGTGTTACGAAGGAAGCACAGGTGTGCACGGTCAGGGTTTTTTATTCAAGCTAAACATATCAACGTACAGATTGCAGATATTCATCATGGTGAGCCAGTTGCTTGAAGCTTGAACTGAACATATTGACATTGAAAAGTGTATCGATTGTGTACCTGTGCCGATATATTCTGCTGTTATATCATCTACACCTGTCATCTACGCATCACAAAATAGGTCGTCTTAATCACAGCAAATATATTCTCTTCATTGTTAATTCCAAAGGCATGCATTTAAGCGTACACATACACTACTTGTGATGATGGTATGTTGATGGGCAGGATCTGGTTCCTATACTGATAGTCTATTCACTAGGCAGGTGCTGGCAGCAGAGGCAGCTGGGAAGGAAGTCATTCATTTGGGAATCATATCAATATTGGCCTCGCATTCCAGTAACAAGAAGGGGAGCAGGTAGCACATAAAATACTACACAAAACACCTGCTACTGCAGGCCCCGGAGTGACCATAGAGAGGAAAAAAAATTAATATATTTTAAAACATTTTTTTTTTATAATTATATATATATATATATATATATATATATATATATCGAGGCCATGTTTTACTACATTGAACGCTCCAAATGCTATTCATGCGCACAAGATACAATTCGTTCCCACGTTTTGATTCATTTGTTCCCACGTTTTGATTAATTTGTGGGCACAAGATACAATTCGTTCCCACGTTTTGGTTAATTTAATATTAAATTGGGGTGCGCGCACGGCTCCATTTCTACTACTATCGAGGTCCTGCGTAGGTCTGGCGCTCCACGCTTTGTGTGTTTCTTGATCCACTCCATCCCAGTTGGGGGTAATGCACCATGACGCTGTTTGTCAACTGCCAGAAATATCAAGTGGAAGAAGAAGAAGCACATTAGGAAAGAAAATGGCAACCTTACAGTCGGAGCGCTTGCTATGTGTCCAGTCCGCGTCACAAATGTTGGGCTGCGCGGATGACGACATTAGTGCCACGCGGACCCTTGCGGACCCGCAGAAAGTTTGGCTTAACGCGGGTTACATTTAACAGACCCTTCAGGGTCATCAGAGCTACAGCTCCCTGTTCACCACAGTACTGTTCTGCGTTTGAGCCCAATGCCGTGGGAATTGGAGCCGAATTTACGGAGATGCATACAAAAGTGTGTTTTACCAACCTGAAAGTGAGTATATATTTCTACGTCTTTTCCCTTTACTGTGGTGTCAGTGTACTTCAGCGAATCCAAATGCATATCATTTTAATCTAGGGTGACTTGCCAACCCTCCTGATTTTCCCAGGAGAGTCCCCCGAAGACAACATTATTATTTTTGGAATTTGCCACTTGTATCTATGTGGCTGGTTAACAGGGATGGTCTGTATTAGTTCGATAAAGTTACTAATCTAATCATAATACAGTGTGATGAGACACCCAGAGAATAGAGCAAGTTAAGAAGTTAAAGGCAGAGGAGGTTTTGTTTACAGTGATGTACAGTGCCCTCCAGAATTCTTGGCACCCTTTATAGAAATGAAGACATTGTATTAAATGAACAGTTAAAGGATAACTTAATAACTGCCAATTCTCAACCTTATGTCTATCTATCTGCATCAGGGATATAGTGTGAAAAATGTCTGCAGTTGTTGCCGATGCTCTCTGTCTCTTGGGTGCAGCTCAGTGCAGATGCTAAATCTTACCCCAATGTCATTTGACAGAGTTAATTACTATTTCAACTGTATTTCGACTGGTAAAAAGCACTGGGTTAGCTATAATCTTTAAAATATAACCCTCATGAATGCAATCAAGTCATTTTGAGGCATAAATAACCTTCCAGTGAGAAGGTAGATGCTGCAATCACTTTTTGGCAAGTGGAAAACTGCCTTTTATGGTTTGAATTGCGGCTTTAAAGATAAAAAAATGGGTAAAAAGGACTGGCTTGCTTATAGTCTAGGGCACAGAGCAGGACAATAATGCAGTCATAAGGATAATTGCAAAAGAGATCAGTTCTTTATTTTATATATAACTCATCCGTAAATCATGTTAATCCTGTTAATTACAGTCTAGTTTCCAAAGGCCTAAACAAGGATATTAGACGTACCAAACACATTAAAATCGGAAACAATACTATAGCATATAATCACCTAAATGTCATGCCTGATTACGCTATGAACTGCTAACACTTCTTTGGCCACAATTGTGATTATTCGATAGCAAAAAAGAAGTTTCACAAAGACATGCCTTTGCTATTACCAGACATGAAGTTAAATGTATTTGCATGTTCTGACCGTTGGATCCCAATAAAAGCAGCTGTCGACGTATTTCAACCGGCATGCGCTCCCGCAGATGGCAGTCACTTTTTGGCGGATGATCACTTTTTGGCAACGAAAATGCTGCGTTCCGCACACACTGCAAGCGTATATTTTGGGTCTCGCACGGTGGAAATGTGACATAAAAGATGGCTTTAGACGGCCAAACATAAGCAGTAGCACCGCCGCGACCTCCTTCAGCAGGTCTGAAACGAGCAGCTCAGGACGGGACCGTCTGGTGAAGCACAGCGGAAAACGATGTTTTGGAGACAAAACCTCATTCTTCGTTTGCTGAGGCGCTGTCCATGGTGTTGAAAGGTCACTAGGTGTGCTCAGCGCTGAAATAATTGTCCCCTACCCTGATTTAAATGCCTATGGTGCAGAAGCGCATAACAATAAATTGTTAAATCATTTAACAATAAATTGTCGCTGTAGCTCTAATGCAACAAACTAAAAAGGTCTGTACTCACAAATGAACCAAAACCTGGGAAATAATTGTACATCGTGGTCACGAATTCCTAAAAACGTAGGAACAAATTCATCAAAACGTGGGAACAAATGAATCAAAACCTGGGAACAAATTGTATCCCGTGCGCACGCAATCGCATTTTGAGCGCTCAATGTAGTAAAATGTGGCCTTGATATATTTTTTGTCTCTCCGTGGCCACTCTGGGGCTCCAGAATAGACAACTAAACTGGGAAGAGCTGAGGAAACACCCGCCCCCTCAAACGCTGCTTATTGGGGAGATACACGAGTGGCAAATTGAATGCAATAAATGGAGCAGGAAGGACAATAAAATGAGTGAAAGGGGAGGCAGTGCCATGGCGCATTTTTGTATATATAATATATATATACATATATATAGAAGCCAAAGGGAGCCGCCATTCTGTCGAGTGTCAAGTCTTTATGTGGACTCATAACGGGAGTGGCGGTCAGAGCAGAGAGGCTGGCGGGAGGAGAATCGAAGCACAAGGAACAATTATCAACGGCAGAGAACAGTTTGCCCGCGACGCTGGCCTCGATCGCTCAAGTGCGCGGTGGGCGTGCGGCCGCTGTCTGTGCGATCTCTCGTTCATCCTAGTCGTTGGGTAGCGCGGGGGGCACTCTGCTTCCTGTTCCCACCCCCATCACATGATGCAGCAGGGGAGCAGCAGCACAGCGCTGCTGTTAGATAAAACCGGGAATCTTTCAAGTGCTCTTCGTCTTTTCACGAAGGATTAGAGAGCAAATCCCTCCTTGGTCTATTGACCGGTCTGTATTTTTGGAAAGGCACAATGGGTGTTCAAACGCACTGGGTAAGTGAAAGGGGAGAGAGAGGGTGTCCTTGAGATCCAAAATGGCATATAATACTCCAAAAAAAAGTGGGCAATTGTGAAGAATGATCTACAAGGTATTTGTCCAGCGAAAGCAGGACCAGCTCCTATCGCCTCATCCTCCCTCTGGCTCTGTCTGCTTCTGGAACAAATGGTCCACTTTGGGCTGCACCAGCTTAGCCCACCAGTGGATACAGGAAGGAATAATCGTTACTTAAAGTTGCAGCTATTCACAGTCTTCACAGCAGATGCGGTTGAGGAAATAGGCTGATTTGGTTTCTATTCACCATCGAATACCAACTCCGATCCCATTAACCCGGTGCTCAAATCAAGGCGTTTGTGCTGAAAGTGATGTCTGGATGTCTGTTATGGGAAACCGCAATGTAAATGATTTGATTAGAAACGGTCTCTTATGGTGCACTTTGATTTGAGGCGTGCTTGAATGTGCCATTGTTGGACTTTTGGACCAAGATAAGCTATCGAAAAGCCAGCCATGCAGCGAGCGAGCGAGTGAGTACGTCTTCGGAGCTTGTCTGAAACCAGTCATGGCTGCAGTACGGCTTGGTAGCGAGGATGGCTTCTACACCCCACCAAATAGGGCTGTACGCCCGCTAGGATTTCAAGTGAGATGTTAGCCTCAAGGAGTTCTAGACTCAAATTGAAAGCGATTATTTCCTAAAATGTATAGAAAATATATTATCGAATTGTGTTCATGTTTTGAATTTCAATTTGCTATGTGTTGTTTTAGGGTAAGTTTTTGCACAGTAACAATGTGAACTGAGAAATCACTACACGCTAAGTGGCTACGCTGGATGCACTAAATATAGCACAATCCAATTTATTAAATGCAATTAAATTTTTTACTATGAATTAATCTCCACCACAGAAGCTCTGTGGGTAGCTGTGATGCCTTCTGTTTTATTTATTTTTCTCAGCCGAGTGCTCCCAATCAGAAATAACAATCACTTACAAAGCTGTGACAGAATGGACCATTTCCCAGAAAGCAACCATTTTCACTTGGCTGTCAGTTATCCAACGTTGCCTGCCCAGTCTGCCACAGCCCACTGGTCTCTCCTAGCAAGACCGCCAGCGCCAGTGGTCCACTTGGAAATCCATTTCGTTCAGATTAAGGGCGGGGTTTGGCTCAGGCTCAAACCTGTAAACATCCTGGACCGCTTTTCCTTCACGTGGCCACAGCTCTTAGTGGTTTATGGTGAAAAGCTTAACACGGAGATACTCATAAGGCAAGATTAGACACTATATCAGACACACCTTCCCAATAGGTGCAGTTGCGTCACAATTCTAAAGAACTGACAAGTGCCCCCTTGCTGTGTCTGCTAATTTATTCCTCCTTTTGCCTGATGTCTTTTGTGTGCAGAAATTAAATCCCTAAATTAAACTTGGTGATGTACCCCCAGCAGTGTTTGCACACACACAGAAAAAAGAAAGAAACAGAACAGGTTCCTCGGGACAAATCTATTCCTCACTTAATTCAACACAGCCCCGTCCGTTCTGCACCTGAGTTGTTGCCTTAAACTTTACATTTAGATTACATTTAGGGCATTTAGCAATTAGGGCATTTAGCAAAAGATCAATTCTGTCCACTTGAAAACTGAATTACACTTTCATTATTCCTGGCAGTGGTAGGGCTGATATGTTTTATTTTGTATTGTTGGTGTGAATATGCTGCGGCAATAGTAAGGGCGACAGCAGTTACCTATATGATGGGAACCTGTACGGTCTGCTATGTCCTCTGCGGGCTATACTGCTAAAAGTGTATAATACATGTATGTAGTAAGGAGTCGATATTGGAGGTATTTCACGGTATTTGAATCCTTCCAGTGAACATGGAAGAGCATTGTGAAGGGAAAGGTTGGGGAGGGGTATTATAAAGACTAACCTTGAGCGTTGTGGCAGGAATAAAAGCATTCCCCCGGGTCTCTTTTGCCCAGCTCTGCGGCTTATTTAGGATGCAGGCCCGGTGTATTGACTGGCCCATCATGCCTGGGAAACCCACTGGATTATCGGGCCCTCTGAGCTCCGCCTCCACAGAGCGTACTGTAATGAGGACGTTTGGACTGAGCCGCGCTGAAGGAGTTAGGACATTGCGATTGCTGTTTTTCCTTTTTTATGTGTAGTATTGTATGAGCTCATTCACGCTTACAATGTAGTCGTTAAAAACTATAGAAAATCTATAAATGTGAGCTGTTTTGATATTTGACCTGCCCCCTTTCAGAGGGAGAAGGGCAGACAAAGAGATTGTCAGGGAAAACAATGGATGCTGGAAGTTTTAGAAAGACGATTGGAAAGAGTTATGCCAAAAATGATTGGAAATTGGAAAAAGCGAAGGACAGGAGAAACAGACGGAGAGAAAGAGCGATGAAGGGAAGATGGAGGGTTCCTCCTGCTGCACACTGTAGTGACAGACTGGGCGGAACAGTTTAGATCAATTGTTGAAATTGGGCTTGTGGGCGTGTTTAGGATTGTTTTTGGTCTATCTCTGCACTGTGAATAAAACCAGTATGTTGAAGCTAATGGTGTGAAAAATGGCATCCATCGGAGCACACGATACCCCCAAGAATACGGCTACATCACATTACTGTGTGGGAGCATACGGTACACAGTACTCAACAGTACAAAATGGTTGGCAAAGTAGGTATTTCAAATGTGTGTGCAAATGGTGAATGCTCCAGTTCAAATGAACGGTCCGCTCCGACATCCTGCTTTGATTCGTCCTTACCCATGCATTGCCTCAGTTCTAAATATTTCATTTACTTAGAAGGATTGCGTGAAGTGATGTCTCATTTTTATTTTCTCATGCTTGCATTACATTCATTAAAACTTTAGAAGGTAACCTTGCGTATTAGTGGTGTTTTTACGGTGTCATGCACATGAATGGGTGTCCTTATTCCACTGCCTCTGGCTGGTTTTAGACGCAGGTCTTGGTACCAGGTGCACCGACCGGGCCGCATGGAGGTCGTGTTACTGCAGACCATTGATTGGTTAATCGACTCCCCATTGTCCAAAGCGACAACAAAGTCAGTATCCCATTGCGTTGGTTAGCAGAAACCATTACATTTCATCTCTTCTCAAAAAACATTTGTGCTTAGCAATCGTGACGTATTCTGTGCCCAGTAGGGCTAACTAATGCCAACTAGGCCCATTTACAATTGAAATGTAAATCAATGTAAATAATGACCGCATGTTATAGATAACCTGTCTACCAGGCTCTTAAAGTGCATCACAGCTCCTCCATCTCTGGGGCCTAAACATAACCTGTTATGCATAAACGGAGCCTGAACAACTATCGTGCTATGAAACTGCTCTTCAACTCCCCAACTCTCCGTCATTAGCTGAAGTTTCAAGTTTCTCTGATTAAGCCAACAAGGAGAGGTGTTTTAGATGTTGAGGACTTCCGTTTCAAGTGGATGACATTATTCTGAATTTATTACTTCATGATGCATAAGACAGCAGTCATTTGGGCAGAGCAGCCAGATCTAATTGATTAAGGAAACTCAATGGCAACCCAATTAATTGCCAAACATAGTTGTACAGTACTACAAAAATAAGATGTTTACACGGTCGCTTCTTGCTTGTATCTTCTCCGTCTGCCCGTCTCTGTCTTGACTCTCCCTGCGCTCTCTTAAAATGTCAGTTCATAGTCCGTCACCGGGCCTGGCATGGACGGCTGCCATGTCTGTTGTTGTCAAACGCGCGGCACTGCACTGCGTCGTAGGGCAGGCTGGTGCGAGAGAGGACACGGTCATTATTCAGACATGCAGTTAAGAGCAGACAGCGACCCAAACATGTCAACAAACTGTTTGGATGATTCATATTTTTGGTCACCTGTGTAGCTGCCTGTTTGCGGCCACACTCAGCAGATAATAAAATGGCGTCGAAGCCGAGGCAAATAGAAGGCAGAGTAGATTCCAAACTAGCGGTGCTCCTTTCTACGATCGTGTTGGAGCTTTTCTTTCTGAGCATTTTGTTGGACTTGTGATTGGCATTTTGGCATTGTATGCATGATTCACCACAGCTGAAACCTGACGGGTGCTCTTGAACTGCAAACAGTACTACCAAGATGGTTCAGTGCCATAATTACCATCGTCGTAAAGACTCAACCGCAACATCTGGGTGTTGCATCATAATAGAACACATTTTTGTAAATTAAGTGTCACCTGAAATTCCTCAGGATTCCCAAGGACTGACATATTTCTGTCCAGCAAAAAAATAATATATATCATAATATTCTCTTCATAGAAAAAACACGCACAGACACACGCTTACTTATTTGAATGTTCACTCACAAGTCATGCTCTGCTCACACACAGGCAATGCACACAGCTGGCTTGGGAGTGAGTGGTGAGGAAAAGAAGGAGAAGGTTGATGAGGAGAGAAGGCAGCAGCGCTGGTGTCCTCAGTTCAACTGTGTGACTCACTGTGGTGGCTTCCAGCGAGAGCGCAGATTATTCAGTGGAAATGAGATTGTTGATGGAGATACCGCAGAAAGAGAGAGAGAGAGCTTTTTTAGCAAAGCATAAACCATTGAAGACTGTTTATGGGTGAAAGGGGTAAAAGAATGACTCACTTCTTTGCCGTTTCTATCAAGTGTGTAGGAAGGCTTTATGTCTCTTTGAAACGCTATATGTGTTGAACATATGGTCAATGGCCCCTTTAAGTCAAAAATGCTTTGCATCGAATTTCTATGAAATATAGATATGCAAATAAATATGACTGCAGCGTGACGTCACTGCAGAATCACAACGACTGAAATACAAAATCATAAACACTCTTTTATGATTGTCAGAGAGCTACGTTTCCATTTGTAACCATGGGTTAGATATAAGAGACGGTCGAGGTTAGACGAGGACAGAGAAAGAGAGAGTGTTGGAGTGGAGCGAGCATCGCTGACCTCAATTTTGTCTATCAAGGTCACAGCTAGAATTATAACTCTCAGAATCAGCTGTTCGCTTTGGCACAGAGGGCATGCTTGATGGAGTGGTTTGTTCACCGTAAGGATTTTCTGAGGCAGGCAAGGGTAAACACCAACAGTTCTTCTGTGGTGTGTTTCGGCGTGGACACTTTTGTCAGCGCAAAACAATGAGGATACAGAGGAGGGCACCTAGGGGTATCCAAGTTCAGTATAAAATGTATATATACACATAAGCCCATGTTAGGCAATGATACAAATATAGGTGAGCAAGCAATCCGAAACGACGCGAAGAGAAGATGGATTGGAGCGGGAGGGAGAGGTGTGAGGTTATAATGATAGATAGAAGGGAAAAAATGCCAGAGACTGAATTGAGAAAAAGAGCTTATCTCATTGGCTGCAGACGGCAGTGTTTTCCCTGCATGCACAAGGCTAGAGTGTTTTACTCGTGCGGGTGCATTAACCCCTGAGGGGCTCCGGTTCAGCCTGTAATTCTATGATTGTGAGTCACAAATAAATGACAATGCAATGCAAAAATGGGTCCAGCTATTTAACACCTGCCATGACTGCATGAGCACTGAGGAGACGAGAGTGCCGACCAACCAAAAAGTGACTCCCAGGTCTTTGAATGATTTGTCTTCTGTTTCATTGATTGTTTTTTCATTTTGTTTAGAGAATTCTCGCCAAATTTCCCTCCGAAAAGTATTTTTTGCCATAACGCGTCTACTATATATCTCTCTTGAACGGTATCATTTGTTACACAGCGAAATAGCCTACATTAGTCTACATTCAGCCTATGACGTCCGCTGTGACCTAAATAGATGCTAATTGGGTGGTGAGTGTCTAATTTTACCTCGGCATCAATAGAGATTGTTCACTCTAGTCATAACAACCCTGTCCGTGCGCAGGAGTCTGGGCTGCTAACGTCCACACCCTCTGCGTAAACACAAACGCTATCGTTGCAAATTCCTGCTTTAATGATGCCTCAACAGGGATATTCATCGTAACGGGGCTTTTAATGTCTAATCTCATCTTACCTGTTCTCAGTAAATGAGTCAAAACTAATAAACGTAGGTGTAAGTGTCGGTATGCTACTATGGCAGTGGACTGAACTGTGACAGACATGTGGGTCAACACCCACAGTGCTGTCCTTTGGCCCGAGCAGGAGATAGCTTGACCTTTAGCATGCAGCGTAGCCGTGAATGTGAGTCTTATAGAAAGCCCCGGCGATCGACC